>JAHDVE020011829.1:0-59771 GCA_022606495.2 Halesus radiatus
TCCGTATTTGTAAAAAGCATTAACTTTGTGGCTCGCCATAATTTACAATGAAAAACACATACATTTGTTGTAGAACACTTTTATTTTATTAAACTCTAAACTCTACCGGTTTCGGAAGCACACTTCCTTCATCATTTTGTCTTCATGGATTCTTCATTTGTCTCTTAACCCCAACACAAACTTAACTTGTTAGCGCGATACAAACTAACAAACTGTCAAAATGTTTTAACTTGCGTTAGCTGACGCAAAAGATGCATACTTGGCCCCCTGGTCGGTTTTCCTGTGGCAATAAAGTAATTAGGTGTAGCTATGTTGTTGTTGTGTCATTGGACATGCTTTTAATACAAGCATAATATAATCCAGCCAATTATTCATAACCACCTTCTCGCAGGTATTATTTTTCACATCGAAATTTTTTTCTTTGTTTAAAACACGCCGACCCAAAATACAGTATACTGAAATAAAAAGGAATTATTATTTTATGACGGATATAGAGGAACGTACCGACAGAATTGTCTGATGTTAGAAAAAGCAGATGCCATTTTGCTCTATGGTGACATTTTATTAAAAGATTTTTTTTTTTTTTGGTTAGAACATAATGCTACGTGGTATGCATTTTCACTATGGAGTTTCACATAGACGCGTTGGTCCATGTCAAAGATTTTTTGTTGTTGTTTTTAATGGTAAACAAATCATCTTAGCCCATTCTCTGACGTCCGGTAAGGAAAGAATTTTTCACTCGTTACTGCAGACACCGCACAGAAAAGTAAAGTTTGCTAGAGTTTGCAATGCAGTACATTGTGGGATTTTTCTGCGCAGTGTCTGCAGTAGCGAGTGAAAAGTTTATTCCTCAAAAGGACATTAATTTTTATTCTTCATATATGCTTAGGAATCGCTGTGTAAAGATTGTTGAGTATGTTCTACAACACCCTGTATATCGGAGCTGTTTAGCCGCAGCTGTTTCGTCCCGGCTGCTGGCGGTACGATGAAGAAGTAGATCCCGAATATAAGCCGCGTGAAACAATGGCGCGTTCGGTAATCCTTTTTCCATCACGTATTCAGGTGGGATCGGCAGCCATTCTCGCCGCCCGGACCTGCCATTCCACACATACCCCTTATACAATCATGACCATTTGGGGTTACAAATTATTTATTTTATAACGATATAGAAAATAAGGTCGTGTGCTGTAAAATTAAAGAGATGCATAATCATATTATATGCGACAGTTATGGAAGTTAAAAATGGATATTTGTTAGGCTGAAGGAAGTAAGGAGACATAAACGCAAGATGAAAGATGGAAGAGAAAGATTGTTATGTACCTACGTGACAATGCAGATCTGATCACTAAACAAGTTAACTAATCAAAAACTATTCGCAAGTGAGGTTTCCTCTAAACGGTGTTCTCTATCAAGGGCAAAACAAATAGAGTCTACTGCAATTTAATTTTTTGAAAAAAAAAATAAATTTCTACAATAGAAGTAAAATTACTTCGCGGTGTCATTTTTAATCGAATTAAAAAAACATATTTTTTGTAAACCACTATTTCATATGTAAATCAATATAAACTTTGTATCCTGAGGAGGGAAACTTGTTGATATTCATATATTAAATAGTAGTTTACACCAAATATTTTTTATTAATTTAAATTACAAATTGTTTTATTTATATATTTTTAATTGATTTTTGTATTGAGAAAAAAAAACATTATTCAATTTTCGTTACGTTGTTTCTCTTTTAAATTTGAATCAGCGTTCTCTATGCTCATCCTTAAAAGCTTACCTACCACTGTCATGGAAGTTGTTATCATATTAATATTATATATGTTTTCCTTATAAATTTGTAATCCCTGAATTATTTCTAAAGTGTTTGAATCGACTGTGTATACTATATACAATACTGTATATTAAATTTTACACCTCCATAAAAATATCGTTTTCAGCAAATACATGATTTTGCTGGTGGATAATGGACTGTAAAGACATCAAATGCGGAAGGGAACAAAGGAATCTACAAATATGAACTGACTGGCTCATCTATCCGATCCAAGGCGGCTGCAGCGATGACCCTATCCCCCAACCCCCCGTGGCAGTCGATTACTCTTACAGTATTATGTATTAATGGTCGAATCTCGCGTATCGGAATATTTATCCGGGCTATGTTCATTGGAGCCCGGATCAACGCGACTGACTGGTTTATGATGGCAAATAGTTTGTGACCGATTCGTTCCCAAAGTGACCGTGAGAAAAAATGTCACCACGATGGGATAAAGGTAATGGCTATTGAAAACTTAATTAGGATGATCATTGTCAAGTCTGATGGGTTTTGTTCTGAAAATTATCGAGAACATTGAAATTTATGAAGAGTATTGGCAGTAATAACCCATGTACTTACTAGTTAACTCTCCAAATAACATAAGGTATTCAAAAAAGTATTAAGATATGGATTATGGACATGGGAAGGAAGAATATAGATATGATATTGCAACCAAACAGGGTTTAACGGTCACGGTATGCTTTCTAATATTTTTTTTGAATTCTTATTAATCTTATTGCATTATCATGTTCCTCTAGTAATATTTTAATGTAATTACGAAATCTTACTTAATTTTTTTATCAAACTAAAAATATACTTGAGCAAATTCATATTCTTTATATAAAACCATGTACAATGTGACCTTAGAACGGGGTACCCCAGTAAGGTTACATTTTTTTGCAATTTTTTTGTTAAACTTTAAGAAATAAATAAATAAATAATTACACTTTAAAAGAATCTAGTTGTACCAGACGTGTTTAAACTTATTGGTTCAATCGTCGAATTTTCATTATTTCTTAGTTTCTTATTGGTCATGAAGTGACGAAACATTTAAAAATTACTGTCTCTAAATTTACAGGTTCTTTATACAAATAGAACGGCGTCTTTGCGATCGAAGTTCGAAAATTGTCAGACTCCGACGTGGTAAAATACCGTGTTGCGAGTCCCTTTCATTCTTAGTATTAGCATTATTATCGATTGTTATTTGCATGTTATTCTTGTTATTCTTATAGTTGAAATTGAACCTGTAAATCTCCTCAAAGCGGCATAATAAACCTTTTGAATAATGCCGTAATGAGGAGATAATAATTTGTTAATAATAATTTGTTTTAACCATTTCATGTTTATTGCTCCCTACGACCAGATAACGAAGCCACAAAGCGCTATGGTATCTGGACGTGGGAAAACATTGACAGCAGTAAACACAGCTAGAATTAA
Source organism: Halesus radiatus (assembly GCA_022606495.2). Taxonomy (NCBI): domain Eukaryota; kingdom Metazoa; phylum Arthropoda; class Insecta; order Trichoptera; family Limnephilidae; genus Halesus; species Halesus radiatus. The sequence goes on from JAHDVE020011829.1 coordinate 3,251, forward strand.
CCTGATCGTAGTGATTTTGTGTAGTACAAAACCTTTTTAATTTTTTCATGTAATATGTTAAAATGTAATTTAAATGTCGAAATTCAGGCGTCCGCCGACCTTGAATAATTCGGCCAAATGAGCTCCCGACAGTTTTAGGCTCACTATATACGCTGCGCGCCAGTTTGGCAAGCGCGTCCCCCCCGCGGCAAGGAGAGGGGTAAAATGCTTGTCGCGTTCGGGAACTCAAATAAATAGGCTAACTTTGAAAAATAAAACAGTTATAACTTTTACAACTTGTGAGCATCAACAAAAGTCTTTTCTTTGCCGTCACCCTCTCCATCATTTGCTGCCTCGCTGACACCCTCTGCCTGAACCAGTCCTGGGCCTACGTCCTCGAGACAAGAGGACGTCACTGCAAGGCCAGGACCCGGCAGAGGAGTGGCCCACCTAGTGCCCCTCACATAGACCACTGGGTGCGTGAGGAACAGCACCATCCACCTACCCTACAACCCTGCAACGGAAGAAAGTGGCTCTGGATCCAGCACCTACAAACATTTACAGTCTTGTAACGACACTAGTCGCTTACACTAGTTATGAATATTTCCATGGCAAAAGCTCACCGAAATACAGAACTAAATTACCAGTTACTTATGCATAAAGCTCAATAAGCCTAAATATGCTTTCCCATAAAATTCGGATTAATCACGCCTGGTATGAGGTACATGTCAAATTTACAATACCCAAACATAAATTAATATTGGGTGGTTGCATTACAATATTGAGTAATCTCCCCAGTCTCGAGTACCTAAGCGCTTAACCGGCAATGCCATTAAGCTTTTTCATCACTTTTATGGGCTTCGATTCCTTCAGTAAGTCGCTTCTGCAAAGCGGAAATGAATGCAGTTTCAACGGATATTAAAGAGTGGACTTTATTTCTGTTTTAATTACAGAGGAACTGACGCTTCGACTTATTTATTTGGTCTTTCCCGCAGATGAAGTGAATTCTGAAATTCACTTGTAATTGCAATTTTGAATTCGGGACCACAATCTGTCACATGATTAAGTGTATGATTACGCCACTGAGTTGTGGAAAGAACCTAACTGAAGAATAACATTGCTTCAAATCTTGGAAAAAAAAACAAAAAATCTGCGACATGTAGGTACATTGACAAAGTTCAAATCGTAAAACAAAGCGCGGATTATTTCCATAGCTACTACCCTGTGTTGATGAAATTTGAGCTTATGTCACCTCTTGCTACAGAATAAACAAAATTCAACCCCTAAAGCCGTCCAAGTGGAAACCCTTTTGTTTTCGCTATATATATTTTCCCATAACAAACGACTGTTAAATTTGAAAGCTCTTTGTTCATTGATAAATACAACATAATTCTCAGAATTATTCACCTCATTATGTTGATTAATGCTTTGAAAGTAAACAAACGTTCAATACGAGGCACATACGTTATTTCTCTAGACTTTAATAATTCCGTGGATCATTCAATTTTTACGCGAGTTTTATGAACTTTTATTAGGAGTTTGAAGAGAAAAATGAGTATTCGATTTTTCCTTTGGAGTCCCAACCAGAGTCCCAACTGTTCTCTTCTAACCGGAGCCAGTGAGACTATGGCATTCCAACTTAGGATATGTTGTAAGATCAATGGATACGGGGATGGGAAGGAGATGGGAAGGAGATGGGAAGGAGATGGGGGAGAGCAAATATATCTATATGATTAACACAAACTAGTGCCATTTATTTCTTAGGGTACCTAGAAAAAATATATGCCTACTCTGAGAGCAGATAGTAAAATATGTGTAATTAACATTAATCTAATAAAAGGCAATTTACAAAAAAATATGTTCCACAGATACAAATAGCTAAGGAAGAGAATTAAGCAAAAAAAACTTAAGGATTCGCTTTACGTGTTACTAAAAAACGATTAAAAAGTTAAAAACATGAAAAATTGGGTATCTCTAAACTAGTGGTCCGCAGTTTTCTGGATGTTTGATTGGCTCACTATTAAGATATTAATTGTTATTAATGATATCATATATCACAGTCTACATTATAAACGTCTTTAACGAATCCGTGACATTTGATAATGAACGACGCGAAATAATTGAACCTCAAGTATCTATTTAAATTATATAATTGAAAATACACTTTGTATATACCACTTTACTTAAAATATATAAATATTTCTACATGTTTCGATAGCAATGCTATCATATTCAGGAATAAATGAATACTAAAAAATAATTTCAAGTATAGAAAAGTGATAAAAAATTTAAAAAATTTAAAACAATAATTTAAGAATATAAAAAATATGAGCATAAACAAAAATGAATTAAAGTAGGTAAGTAACAGATCAAATATTAATAATACTAAATGTTAATGACAAAATAATTATAAAACATTGAATAATACATTTAAATTAGAAATATAAATAAAAGTTATTATTATTCATATTAATATGAAAATAAATTTAAGAGATAGCTATTTTAAAAAAATATTTGATTATTTATTAAATTTAATTCGCTATTAACACTTTTTCTTATTTCTAAAATTTCAAATTTATCTAATTGTAAACCAGTTGTATTTGTATGTAAAACTTTTAAACCTTTATTTATATCAAACGAATGATTGGTTTCTAAAATATGATTTACAAATTCAGAATAGTTGTTATTATTTAAACACCTTAGGTGTTCCTTAACCCTAATACTGAAATTTCTACAAGTCTTTCCGATGTAAAAATAGTTGCAATCATTACAAATCAATTTATATACTCCCGATTTATTCAAAATATTATCTTTATCTTAGTTATTTAAAATATATTTTTTTAATTTATTATTGGTATAAAAAGCTGGTTGGATAGTATTTGGCAAGTTTTTAATTATTAAATTTGCGGTATTGTTATTTAAAAATAATATTTTTCTCCATTGTTAATTAACATCAGTTATTTGTGGATATAAATAAGATTTAATAAATTTTTTCTTAAGCTTTTTGTTTAACATATTGTTTATTAATTTAGTACTATAACCATTATTTATTGCAATCTGTTTAATTATATTTAATTCTTTGTTAAAATTATTATTTGATAGTGGTACATTAACTAATCTACTAAGCATAGAATGAAAAGCTGATAATTTTTGAGAAAATGGATGAATAGAAGTATTATGTATAACAATGTCTGTATTAGTATCTTAACGATATATATTAAATTCAAATTTATTATTAACAATAGAAATATTTAAGTCTAAATATCTATTTAAATGTTTTGTCAACACATTAAACAAGTACAAAACTCTTTATCAAATATGTGATCAAATGCATGACAATAACGACAACACAAGATCAAAACATTTGTAAACAAATCACACAAATTCAATAATACTATATATATTTATATATCCCTACCTATCAGAGTACGGAAGATGCATTTCACCAGCGAAAAGAGTTTATGGAATGAATTATAGCGCAATATGGAGGCACATTCCCGGAAAATACTTCTCTTTTCTGGTTTGAATTGACAAAGGATAAGTATAGAATCATATAATTGAACGGAAATAGTATAATAGCGATGGATCCAATCCAAAAGCGAAAAATGAGCTTTAGCACTTTTTTGGTCAGTATTTAAAAAAAAAATTCTTTCTGAAAATTCTGTGTGTTTTTATGGTAGAATCGTGAATATCGTCTACCATATTTTTGGTATCCATATTCCGTGGAAATGAAAATAGTTTTCGTAGTGAAAATAAGATAATGGTTTACAATGGTCTCAAAAAACAGTGGTTCTGAAAATAATTCAAAACAGCGCAAGGTGAAATTCGATTTTTTGTTTGTTTTAAAATACAGGATATAATCAATAACACGAGTAAAATTGTTTTATGACTTTGAACATTTTTTTGCAGTCCCGATAAAAGTAAAAGTATATTTTGAGTTAATTTTTTTCATCCATAAGACGACGGTAATTTTTCATAGATACGATCATTAGAGATACAGTTTTCAAGACTGATGACCGCAGGATAAAAATATCACAGCTTATATCGGAAAAAACACGCGAACTAATTAATTAGCTGTTTATCTAGGTAGAGAGGATATACCGACATACAACGGTTGTCTCATGGATGCACAAATGCATTCTCATCGACTGCAAAAAAGTTTATACATGTATGGATGAAGTAACGGGCTTGTGGTGGTTTCAAATCTGTTTTTTTTTTCAAATGTACATAGTAGATACTTACGTATACTTTTGATTTTGAATAACTTTCTATATAAATACCATATTTTTAACAAGATGTAATGTTCGCTATTTTCAATTTTGGGCCACCTAATATTGGGATTCGAACTATGTGCTCCTTGGAGGACCCGGTGAAAGTTCATTTTAAATAAAATGAACTTTAAAATGTTTTCCTCTTCGCGACTTTCAGTGCAAAGATCATTCAAGGAACTTTACTCAGTTCTATTTACGATGTATTTCTAAGGATTCCTATTCATTGAAACTGAGGAAATTACAATACGATTTAAATTGGTTTCGTGTTATTAAATTTTCTATTGCACAGTGTGAAATATACTCCCAGAGTAGTGAGAGACCAGGATAGAAACGTTACATCAAATGATGTTAGCGTTATGTAACCAGACTCATAACATTCCATTTATTACTGACATAGTGTCACTGTCACAGTCTATAGTATAACATTAAAAAATCCCAGATGAACTTTTGAATTCTTAATAAAATATCACATCACTTGTGATATAACGGGGTGGGTCTTATGTCTTACTATATTGACATATGAACACTATAAACCTGTCCGAAAGATGACTGCAGATTGAAGAAGAAGGAAAACCTTAATAAACACCCATAAAAAAATGATTTCACCATTGATACACTAATGAATGATATTTCTGGATCTTTTTCCTTTCAGTTGGTTAAGAATTTTGCACACCATCCGTGTACTGGAAGGAAACGACCGTCAAAGTTTATCTTTGGAGGTCTTCTCCCAATTCTGGAATGAAAAGTTTATAATATGTCGAGAATACTTTATTGCCCGACTGTTGTTATCTGCAAGGGCTTCTACAAATGTCAGTAATATAACGAAAACAAATAAAAGTTATGGTTTTCATTAAAATTTAGGGAATAATAATTGTCTTCCTAAGATTCTGTAGGTATGCCTAATACATTGGAAAACCCAGTGAAGCGAACTACGACATATTATTTCGAAACGAACAATACATGCAATGAATTAAAAAAATTAGTGTGTATGTATGATTGTCAAATTTCTGGGAAGGATGTGGCTGATCAAATATAACTATTTTATGCAATAGACACTGATGTAGGGAATGTTAAATTAACCTGAACCCGTACTGTAATAAGAAGCAGCAACGGGGGTTGTATGACGTGCGACTTCTGGAAACCAGTAAGAAAAGGAGTGTTGTTACTGTATCTATTTTTGCCGATTTGTTTAAATATAAGGGGCGTGCGGTCCATAGAAATAAATTTATTTGTACATATTATTTTTATGGTCTCATAAGATGATTTTTCACCAAGAAATTAAAATATTTGAAAAAAACTACAGAAATGAGGAAATGGTACAATAAACATAATAAAGTAAACTCAGTTTAGTGCATAATTGGAAATATAATACGGCAGAACATGTGTCATGGGAACTGATTTGCGGGTATTTCATGAAATGTCTCAAAAGGTAGTCGATTAACTGTCCGTAAGTGACGTTAAACATGTCAAAGATCAACGCAGCATTATTAAAAAGTTGAACTGCTCAGTTGATTGCCGTGTTTTGATAAGCAGAAGTTCTCGCCTTTGAGGCATAAAATAATACACGAGTAGAGATGTTAGGGATACACACGTTCATCTCTTTTTAACATAGATGGATTACATATAGAGCCAGATATAATATAATTTAAAAAAAGGTTTATAAATGTATTTTTCGGAGAGCTTCGCAGGTGTAAAAATCAATCTTAAGAATAAGAATGGATATAGGAATGAAAAACACGTATATTCTCTCATATAAATGTAACGACTCATATAGAATAAAATATATAAAATGAGAATTTAAAACATCAGGACAATCTCTATAAATGTTCGTTCAATCATACCTCTGAGCGTTTTGAATTGAAACTTGTTTTAACGCGTTAAAGAGTATTAGATCTATTTGTTTTAAATATTTTCTTTAAAATATCAATCCGCCCTTGAGCGAGTTAATTTGTTTTGTGATAATTGTAATTTTATATTTCTCTATACTGCTGAAAAATATTATAGATTATGTTACGTATCGAATAGCATCTCTATGAATGGCTGTCAGCGCACGCTATTGCTAAATATGTATTCGGAAGCCATACATACTGTCGGTTCCCGATAACCGACTAGAAAGAGTTGTAGTAGAAGCCAGTATCATAAATAATATTAGATACGCAGAGAGCGAAGTGCTTATAGCAGAGAACGCAGCTGAAATACAAACGCTGCCCGGTTTACCGCGAAGAGATGTAAGAATATCATTTTTTGATATTGTATAATAATAATATACAATATCAATATCAACTTACATAAACCAAAATTAAATTTTAAGGGCGAGAGGGACGTCGGAGAGTTATTATTTATTTATTCAAAATAATGATAGTATTATTAAGAAATACGAAAAACATAATGTTTTTAAATAGAAACATATTTTATTAAATATTTTATAAATTTACATAGGCTTAGCATTTATCAAAATCTAATCAGAAATATTACTTTATCTGACCGTCCCATTATATGTTTTATAAAATGTTTACAGAGGAGAAAAGTATTTTTAATCCTGTATCGTTGCGTTTTTGTAAATAAACATAACCAAAGATTTGTAATCCGCATTACAAAAAAAAGCATTAAAGTTACGTAGTGTTCATAAACCACACACTGTTCTTTTTTAAAAATTTATCTTATCGACAAGTTACAGAAAAACCTTCACGGCATTTTTTAAGGATATTCAACTTTTTAAATGTTTTTATAAAACATGCGTAGAACGGTCAGAAATGTGTAATATTTCTGATTATATTTTGATAAATGATAAGCCCATGGAAAATTAAAAAAAAAAACGTAATAAATATTTTTATCTTTAAACACACCATGTTTATCATATTGCACAATAATATGATCATTATTTTGAATTAATAAATAATAACTCACCGACGTCCCTCTCCCGTTAATGTAAATGTGGAAAAGTTGACTCTGAAAAATGTCACGAAAAATTATGTTTGGGTAAAAGTGATTATTGACATAATTAAACATTAGTAAAGCGATGAGCGATAATACAATTATTACTACAATGAACATAATCGACATAACGCATTGTTTTCAGGATAATAATGTTTTGATAGTAAATATTGAACATTTGATGTGATAACAAACAGCCCTCTCTCACAAGACCTAATATTTTAATTTCCCCATTCGGTTTATAATAAACTTTATTAGCAGTGGTGTACAGTCCATAGAGTGTGAAAAACTGTGCCTACCTTAAGAAAAATGAGAAAATGGAGAAAAAACAAAGTGGTGACAAATTTCTAGTCAAAATATATTTTTCCATAAATTTATTAAGGAACTTGTACTCTTATTTACGTAGGTGGCCGTGGAAATCCGCAGAAGATTATAATAAAATGGCCATTATCAAATATTCGTTACACAACTCATTCCCAAACTTGAAAAACTATACACAGCCTACATTTGGTCGTAGAGTAATGTACGCCACTGTTTGTTAGGTAGGTACTAGCTTTTTAGATCCAGAAGTTTCATTGTATTTATAATGTTTCCGTTTCCATCATAATTTCATAATAGTTTTGGACGTTGGACTACAGTGCCTTTCCACAATTCATAACATAAATAAATCTATATTTTACCTGTACTCCTTCGTCATCATCGAATAATGTATTAATATATTCCTACCATTGTTTCACATTATTCTTAGCGACCAAAAAATTTCCTGTCCGATAAAAAATATGAAGGATGATTTTGTTTTCGTAATTTTTGAAGCATTGTATAGACTGTATGTTAACTATTACTGAATAAAATTAGACTCACTTTGCCCCTTCTAGCTCGTTCAGGTAACGCTATATAATGTTTGCAGTTCGTTTATGATTGATTAACTTGAAAAAAACTATCGCTTCACTTATTGTACAGGAGATGAAAGGATATGTACATAAAACTTAGGAATATTTAAAGGTAAAGCTATTTCTTTTTTGTTATAAAAATATTTTTGAAAAAGACCGATATTTAAGTAAATGAATTTATGCTTCTTGGTAAAAGACGGGAAGCTCCTGTGTGCGCATTTAGAAGTTAATTGACTGATTTCAACTCTAATATTGCTAAAGCAGGTGAAGTAAACCAAAACGTAATTAAATGAAAGTTTACGATGCATCGCAGATCGCAGACTAATTTTTACTTATATTAAGCTGATAACTTAACTCCTCAAACATAATACAACAACAGCTCCAACACTCTTGCCATTTCTCAGTCATTAAATGCTTTAACGAACTCCCTAAAGTAAAGCTTAAAAATTATGAAATTTTAAAACATAAAATACACATTGCAACAACCTAATTTTATGTGTATTATATCTTCATTTGAAAAAAAAAGGATTTTTTCATTTAATTTTTTTTTATTTTTGGGAAAATTAACAGTAAATCCATAATTTAATAAAAACATAACAATAAAAACAATAAATTATGCCAATTATAAATTTTCCTCTGCTGATGATAAATACTATGAGTGAAGTGGGACAATACATAGTTTTACATCAATTAGCTTAAACTTTGTCAGTCGGGGGAGGGGAGGGTGGAGTGGAATATAGGAGTGGTATAAAGGTAAAAAGGACTAGAGTAGATGGAAATATGGTTTAAGTTATCTAGTTTGAGAGCGGTCGTGTTATAGATTTTAATTTAATATCACGTATAGTTGAGTTAAAAATGTCAATGTGTTAATAGTTTAAGTTAAATGAGTATGTAGATCTTTAGACATAAGAGTTTTATTTGGAATTGGTTATGCAATGAGGGATATAAAAAGTAAGTGGCCGTCTGCTGTTGCGATTTGGTATATGAAATAATAAGCGTTTGAGAATATGTTTATAAACGTACATTTTAATTTCTAAAAATTTATTTTTAAATTTCTTTGCAATTAGTGTATAAGCATCTGCATAATATCGATTTTCATGGTAGTACTCTCGGAATTATTTGTGTAACATTTCCTAATAGTACACCTTTTCTAAATTCGAGAATTTCTCAATTATCGGGGTATTAATTAATAAAAAAAACTGAACGGATTATGCAATAAATTTTTTTTTACAATTTAATTACTTGTATAACTAGTGTTAGAGTGTGAAAAATATTTTTAATTATATGAAATAAAAAGTCTTATAAAAAAGCTTTTATTTTATAAAAAAAAACTTTAAAACGACTAGTTAGTTAAGTTGATACCAAAAAAAAACACAAGAGCGATCCATTGATTGAACCATCCTTGTTGAAAACTCGAACGAGAGAGACCTCCGGAGGGACCACGGGTGCTAAGCTGCCCTGTCCAATCTCATCCCTTAAAACTTAATAAATGACCAATCAAAAACCCCAGCCTCAGCGCTTGGTGCCGCAAAAAATATATTCAAAAGTGAAAAAGTACTTGACGTTATAAATATAACGGGTATAAATGTTAAACTTTGGGGAAATCTATTTCATGATTGTGGATTGAGGGCAAAGTAGGAGAATATCAATTTTCTCACCTCCGTTAGAAAGTCAACCTACTTTATTTAGCTGGACGAAATATATTTAATAATATTGATCAAGATGGATATCATTGAATTTACGTGAAGATTTTATTTATCCATTTTCAACTTTCTTCCAATAATTTGTCCACTTTTCAGCGAGAAACACCGAACCTGTATATGTTTTATGTTAAATTTGTAGAAATGCATTTCAATAAAAGTTTTATTTATTTATTTGAATTATATACATGCATATTATTTTAAGTATTTATATAGTACGATAATGCCTTCGGAAGGCAAAACAGCTACCACGCGTAATAATAAAAATGTATTTATTTTGTTTTTGTTCACATAAAAAAATGTATTTTTTCTGTGTCGGTTTACGCATTAGGTATCTATAAATTAGTCAGAATTCAAAAATCCATCCTGAGCCAATGCAACTTGCCGTATGTTGCGAAACAGTGCATTAAAATTTTTCCGTTTGTGAGGTTTTACAACAGACGGAGTTATTTGGAGTACACGTTGTCCAAAATAAACCCATCGGGAATATAGCGTGTTTGATTTTCCATCAGAAACTTTTGTAATAGAAATATTCAACAATTAAAGCGCTGCTGAATATTGATATTACCAATGACATTCTTTCTATCGTTAAATTAGTAGAAGAGGTTAGTTGGGTAATGAACCATTAGTTGATATTATTACTTATGTAATTAGTAATAAATTGACGTTGCTTTATTTGGATTTGAATAATTCTGGAAAAAGATAAAAAAAATCTGTAAAGAATCCACTAGCTTATTGTAATATCTCTAAAATGTTATTATAGAATGTATTTAGTATGTCTTTTTTAAAGTAAATATGGAGAACAATGTGTTATTAACTCTAAAGAAATATAATTTATTATCTAAGAACTTTCAAATCCGACGGTGATCAATCGATTTTATTGCCCCATTCTTTTCAATAAATTTTCTTTCAAGAATTTTCCTAAAAGGAATGTGATATAGAATGATAAACGGTAAAAATGTTGAGTAAGAATGTGATTCGTTATTAAGTACCTACCTATATAATTTGTGTGTTACCTGCGAGTTTTCTATTTTTTGGCTATCTATTGAGACATTGATCGGGATAAGTCTCCCGTATATAAGATAAACGATTCACGTACGCAGAGTGAGTAAATGATGAATGTAAATAAGTCTCAAGTCATTGTATACGAAAAAAATCTGCTGAGAAAGGTGTGAATAAAGAATAGTTGGAGCGAGAGAATGAGTTTGTGAATTTGGAAAGTATGTCTACGAGAGATTGAAAGGCTGTTAAGCATATCGAAAGTAGGATAAATGTAGGAAGCTCCATTAATGGAGGACTGAACGCGGTTGACACCAATAAAAATGTCTAAAGAAGCGATGCTAGCAGTCCCTAATGGAGTGCCGATACTAATCCTGATGCATGGCAGTGAGACATGGAACTAGCATACGAAGGATGCAAGTTGATTGAATGCTATGAAATGAGATCAACATGAGGCGTGTGTGTAAAGTATGATTAACCATTTTTAAAATTTGAAGATCTGGAAAGAATGCAAGGCAAGGTAAGTGTAATGGTTAAGATTAAGAAAGGAATGAGAAGGGTAGAATAAGTCGTGGATGCCCGAGGAAGACATCGCACGATCAATAATTAGGCAATTTAAATTGATAATAAAATAAAATAATTTCACAGATGACCGCCGGGTACTTTTTTTTATCGGATAGTGTACTCATATTTTACGGAAAGTAAATCTGTTAATTAGCATTAAATAAGAAAAAAATGAGGACCGCCATTACTTTCATGGAAAAACATGTTATGAAATTCGAATGTATTAAAATTTGTATAGTTTATACAATTTTCGTAATCTTTCTTATTTTTGCAAATACCACCATATTTCTAATTCCTGCTTTTATTTTAATAAATATTCATATAATTTTTGAAACTCTCGGATATTTTTGATTTCTTTGAATGGTTTTTATTTTTGTTACTTCTCCTTGATATCTATTTTTGTAACAATTATTCTTGGCAATACAAGGTGGAAAGTCTCAAAGAAATGTGGCAGGACCAAATAGGGGATTTTCTTGAGCTAGTAGAAAAAGAGTATGGGTGAGAAAGTGCTTCAATGTACACGAAGCAAAGGTCGTTGGGGAAGTTAGCAGGAAGTTAGAAGTTAGCAGTTTTTTTAAGACGATGTTTTTAATTTTTAAGAAGTTTTTAATGTGAATCTGCGCACTGCACTGAAGACATCTAAATCCATTTTACGTAACATTTCCGAACTGGGTGTCCCCCACTCCAGAATGAAGAGCAAATATGCTATACCATATAGTAATTTTTTTTTTAATTCAGTGATTTGAAACAGTGACTTCTGCATCCACAGCTACGTAACATATCGTTAGGAAATTCGTCAAATTGCCTTCATGTCCCTAACAGGGAATTATTGCATTATATTATATTTTGTAATATTTTAACAGTTTTCCCAATATTCTGAGAATCATCTTCAAAAAGCTTAACAAGTTTACTAGAATGGTGTTTGAGAGTAAAATTTACTATATAATACATAAGTAGAGTAAAAGGGACACATCCTATGTCAATTTATATTTACGGGGTTGAAATGGGTCAGGTCTCTATTGAAGCCTTAATGTGGGTCAATACCGAAGGGTTTGTATTATTGTGTTGTGCGGCGGAAGGAATAGGGGAGAGCCAAATTAATGGGAGTGAGAGAAGGATACGTGCTCATGGACACCTGAAAACTCCAACCATGATGTACTGGTTTCATATTGGTTGAATGCATATAATAATAATTTATTTGTGGTATCTTTTAAAAAACAGTAGAAAAATTACGTGGTTTTTGATTTGGAAAAAGATTTAATATCAAATCAATTAAAATATTAGAACTAGTGAAATGTAGGAGTATGAAGAAATGAAGGGTGAGTGAGTATTAAAAGGTGAGTAATTCTTTTTCATCTCAGATGATTTCTCGAAATAACGTTATTTTAAGAAATCATTCTTCCTACTGAAAAAAAGCATGGCACTTTTTAACAATGTATTAAACCTTTTACCTGCAGGAAGGAGTAGGCATAGTGCATGTACCTTCCACACTTCCTGCTTAATTTAGATTCATACATAATATTTTTGTTTTTGTTTTATTGTTTTTTCACATGTTAATATATATTGTGTACAATTCAATTTTTAACCTCACTAGGACTAAATCTGCATAAATGTTAATAGTTTTACAAGTTAATAAAAATAAAACAAACATTTATAAATTAGTTAGTGAAAAATTGTATAAAGTCTAATGTCAGGGTTGGCTTATTTGAAAGAACACCATTGTTACCAAAATGTTTGAAAAAAATGGGTACTAAAGAGGCTCGAAGGTATGTGAAATCATCATAATGTAGGGTGACTCTGAATTCATATTGGATCTCATAAAATATGCTATAAATTTAAGAAAGACAAAGACGAAAAAAATGTTTGCAATCCTCGGCCAGCATAATTATTTTAACAATCTTTTTTAAAGTAAACACTCTGAAAGACAATGAGATATAACTGGAGAAGATTTTGCATGAATTACCACAAAGTTTAGACGAGCCAATTTTAGTGGTACGAATTTGCTGTGTTCTTTTTGCAATATTAATATGTTGTTAAACAATTTTCGAAGAGTTTGTGTGACATACACCTATTTTATATTCATGATACTACGTAAATAAGTTAGAAAACAGTTTTAGAGCAATATTAAGTGGTTCTATATTAGTCTTTCGTCAGGATCCCCAGCACACCGTATTATAAGAAAGTAGAGATTTATTACTTATTACGTTATGACGTTATACTGAATCTTGGCATGTTCCATTGCAAGATGCAATTTGGGTATTTAAACAAACACAAACCGTTAAAAAATTCTTCAAATTTTCACGAATTATGACTTATGACATTTCAGGATTCACATATATTTGACACGAAATAAGAACATAAATGAATAAGAAATATTTTTTAATCATTGAAGAAGATAATATAAACATAATCTAAATGAAAGATGAAACCGGACAAAAGGACAGAAACTCATTTTACAGCACAGTCATTTTACATTTAATGAAGAAAAAAATAAGAAAACTCTTCAAAATTTCATAACACTAGAACTATTCGAGTAACAAACTTGTTTTGTGGGCCAGTCATCTGATCCAGTTTCGCAAAAGTTTGAACCCGAACACTATTTTAACTTTAAAATAAAATCTAGAATATTTTGTACTCTAATAAACTATGACGAATATTTTGTAATAAATTTACGCTTTACTCCGAAGAGCTTCTAGAATTAAAAAAAAAATAAATTAAAAATAAGTCTTATTAATTGATAAACTAAAGTTCTCAAAAACTTAAGACAAGATTTTTGTGCATTGCGCAAAGGGTAACAATTATTTTTATAAACAATAATTATTAGCCTGAAACACTCATCCAAATTGAAAAAAACCTTTCCGAGCAAAGATAAATATCGCCGACAGGACTCGAACCTGCACCCTTCTGATGTCCGGTCAGATGCTCTACCGTTGAGCTACGTCGGCTTCTCGCAAACCCTGCCAAGTTAATCAATATATACTAGTGTTTCATTCAATAATAAAAAATAAGTCAACTATGCTAAGCGTTCGATAGATAACCCTATTATGTTACGCTGAAACTTTTAAAATCTTCTTGTAACAGTGTCAATGGAGATTTTGATAAGAATGGAAGAGTCGATAGATTCCCGATAATAATATCCTCTTTGGAAATTGATAAAGCGAAATCTATTTTGTTGAATATATTAAATTTGTGAAGCTTCTTCGCTCAAAATTAATTAAATTTATAAAAGCATCGAAGAGACAATACATTATGCAATATCTATTTAAATTCATGACGTTTTAAACTAAGCCGTCTCCTATCGAATTATCAGCTGTTCATTAAATAAATTATTTTGTTTTCGACATTTAATTAAACAATTTATGATACGATAGAGAAAATCAATAGAATGTTTTACCATTTAACTGCCACGAAAAAAAAGATTCCGATAAAATTCGCAAACATTTGCGATCGCATAAGTATTTTAATTAAATTAGAATTGTTTTTTGTGGATCTCTTCGCCGAACACACTTTTATAAATATTACTGTGCTCTTTAACATATTTTAATTTAATATTTAATTTAAATTTATCAAGAATAACTTATTGAAGCTTAAAACTACCATTGTAACATCTAATCATTGAATAAGAAAATATCAACACCTCTTAATGGTAATATGTATAAATTAAATCTGATACGTGTAGTATATCCGAGACACTATTTAAGTTGCAAATATATTCGGGAAGAACATTGCAATTATGACAGAAAGATGGCACCAAAAATATTGGAATTAATAGAGGTTACCTTCTATTAACATGCTCTATTTATAAATATTACTGTGCTCTTTAACATATTTTAATTTAATATTTAATTTAAATTTATCAAGAATAACTTATTGAAGCTTAAAACTACCATTGTAACATCTAATCATTGAATAAGAAAATATCAACACCTCTTAATGGTAATATGTATAAATTAAATCTGATACGTGTAGTATATCCGAGACACTATTTAAATTGCAAATATATTCGGGAAGAACATTGCAATTATGACAGAAAGATGGCACCAAAAATATTGGAATTAATAGAGGTTACCTTCTATTAACATGCTCTATTAATTCGCATATTTTTTGGATTATAGGTACGTTTTACCTTTAAATGTACGATTTCGATGATGGCGACAGACTGCAGACTTCAGACTGCAAACCGCAGATTTCAGCGGCAGGCGGCACTGCCGTTGCAGTCTGCGATCGGGTTAATTTCGCCCGCGGCAACACGAGGCTTGCAGTCGCTTCTATAAAAAAATATATATTTAAATTTTAAAATGAAATATTTAATCATCATTTAAAGAAAAAAATCGTTTTACAAAAACAAAATACGTGTTGTCACTCTGCGTTCGTCGACAATACCGGTAGTGCGGTTTGCGGTCACGGCCAGCGGCAGCGGCAGACGACGTATTTCTATAGACTACAATAGAAACCAGTCGTGCCGCTTGCGAATTGTCGGTGCAGTCTGCGGTCTGCCGCTGCGGTTTGCAGTCTTCTGTTTCGTAATTCAAATTGGGAATATGAGATCGATACAAATGTTCGAATGTAATTGGGTCTCAATCGATCCATTGGTAAAGGAACTTGTCCCGGTAAGACTAGAAGATCTGGGTTCCAGATCCCAGTTTCACCGTTTCCTTTTTGGTTTCTGTGTCTTTACCTGTTTCACATACTAATTAAGAGTTGTTGATACTTTATTCTTCAATTATCAAACAAGTAAATGTTTCATATTTTTCTAATCGCAAACGAGCCATATTGACGTACTTACAGGTTAAAAAATGTAATATAATCATTTTAACAATAGAAAGTCAAAAATGTGTTGAAAAAGGAGACATTTTCCTTCTTCCAAACAGACTTCCCATTTGATCGTTAGATTTGATATTGTAGTATATTTGTAGGTATATTAGTTTCAACCAAATTATCTCATCAGTGGTTTGAACAGGTATCAAAAAAGTCACCGACTGTTTTATCTCCCGGCCTGCAGGTCGGACTTGCCAATTATAATACCGTGGGAGAGGGCAATCATGCTGTTAAATAGAATCACTTCGGATATCGACGTATTTGGCATTAATGAAGCTGCGTTTAAACAGAAAACTCTGCTGTTACTTGCATTACACCAGTATGTTTTGCATGCAATTTATTGAAATTATATGTCTACCTTTTTTCTTTTAATTTATTTTTTATAATTACTTTAGATGTTGTACATCCTGTCTTATTTAATAATGTAAATCTGTAAAAATGTAATTTTTTGTAAATTTATTAAAGAAATAAATTTAATGAATAGAATTGCATTAAAATTAACGTACTGTATTATTGGAGACTCTTGGAAGAACCACTTTAGCTGCTACCTTATACTCCGATGATATTAATATATTGGTTTCTAGAAAAAACGCGTATTGTAAGGATTACTACTAGCGAGGAAAATATTTGTAAAGGAAATGGAAACGATGAAAAAATTGTGCGAGAAGAGATAAAAAAAAGATTAAGATATAAGGCGAACAATAACAAAATTTTCACAAATAGGCTTGTAATACCTTTTCTGTTCAATCGACTTATAACGTATTTTTATGAATAACTGCTATTATAATAAGAAGCTCTTACATCTACGGCTCTTCAAGGTTTTTGACGAGTTTTCTAATCTTGAAGGTGATTTGGTTTGAGTTAATTACAAACGTTCCCAGGGTAAATATGAGTGTAAACTATGAGGTATTTGAAAGTTGGTTTTACATTCTTCACCTTGTGTACATAGATCATAACAAGCATGTATATTGTTATAGAGTTGTGCTGCCATTTTTAAGACTATTTTTGTTGATAATTGTTTTATATAATTTTGTTTTGACTAAGGTCCTATTGACAAGCTACTAGCAGTACAACCCATTGTATGCAAATAAACAAAATAAAAGTTACGGTACATTTGTGTGAATACTGTTCGCATAATGGGTATTCGGAATGATTTACGTAATGAAAATCTCAACCTGCAATTTCTTAATTAAAAGGTCCGAAAGGGGTTTTATAACGTTATCAATCACATACAATGGTGGACACGTAATTATAGGCGGCAAGCTCTACCATAATACCGGAAATCCCAATTAATCCACCCGACACCCATACAAATCGGTTTTATCGGGTTTAACCCGTTACAGCAGTAATTGAAGGGGAATCTTTCACAGATTAACCCTTCACCCTTATTTATGTTTAGGGAAACCGGATTTTTAAGTCGTGTCGCTAAATAAAGTGAGAATTTGGCATAATTCAAAAAACTTTAAATAATTTACAAAATGTGAATATCTATTAAAAACAAAACCTTTTATAATCTTAATTACATCTAATAAAATATTTTTCTTTTGTATGCAACAACCACAGAGTAAGCGGAAAGATCAATTAAAAATAAATAATTAGGATTGTTTTTTCAGAAATTTAATTTCAAAAATTTTACTCGCCAGACCTCCCCGGCAACAAAGAGAAAAGATAATAGGTGTAAAAATACGTTATGTAATTGTTAAACAAAAATGCTATTGCTATTTGGGAATACCACAGTCTAGGCACTACACGGAACTAGTAGTAATTTTGTTTAGTTTTATCAAGTAAAATAGTAAAATCATTTCATTTGTTGCTCCCAAAGGGACAAGTGCACTCTTTCAGTGGCACAACACGGGGCAAATGACACAGGCCACACCAATGTAAAAACACTATCCTAAATATCGTATCTACCTTAATAAAATATCCCTGATGGCCTTCTGTAAGCAGGAACATCATCCTCAATTAATTCGATGATCGAATTATTATTCAGAATTTTTTTTTGTTCTTCATAATTTTTGATGACTTTAACCAAGGCAAAGTACCTCAATTTATTGACGAAAACGAGTTACATATGAAGTAGATTGCATCGAGGAGAACCCTTATTTTTATATGTGAAAACATGGAATTACTAACTCACCATTTCAAAGAAAAATACATATTTCAACGCGTTATAATCAAATTTCCCAGAATTAATAGTTGGTGGAGAAGCAATATCTTTCAACAGCATTGCACTACCGCCACAAAATTTCTGAAATAAAAACATTAAAATTATTGTTGGTTACTTTGAAATGAATAATAATTCCTACTCCATCTGTACGTTACCTTCGTAAGCTTTTACAATAAATTAATGAAACCAGTACTTCAAAAAACGAAATATTAACGTTAAAACATTTTGTTACATTTACTGAAATGGTACTCGACGCTCATCTGCTTAGGTAGCAAAATGGGTACAGTGTTTATTAATTCACTGAACTTTTTTTCTGTCACTGCATTAACCAATCCACTGTTCACATTATTATATGTACCTGGAAAAATTCAGCATTGTGTTGTATTCCAATATTCCGCTACAGAACGGGGGCGCTGTGCAAACGTCCTCGTAGTGAATACGTTCGGTACCATTTTTGATAAATATGTTCGAAGGTAATGCCACCGTACCGGGGAATGACGATCGAGAGCATAACATTTTACCCCTTAGTCAAATTATGTACAGTTTGACAGACGTTATATTGGAGTCGGATGAGTCGCCAGAGTAGCAAACCTGGATTTAATGAATGTTAGTAACAGTTACCTGTTATTCCCTTTGAAAACTAGTTATATTGAAACTAGTATTCAAAACGAAATTTACACACTATTCATTTATCAGAGGTAACCCATCAACCATCACTCAATTTTTTTTTATATGAACACCATTTACGTATGACTTAAGTTACTTATTAAACTCAACATGCTGCATCAATTATAAGTTGCCTCTTTTTGCCGACGTAATATTAGTATGAAATTTTTTTGGCGTTAAGTCAAACTGCAATTACTTACTGGCTAACTCAAGATATTTGTTAGAATATTGACCTCACACTATATAAAATGGTTTAATTACCTAATGATCAAATGCCGATCCCAATAATGCATAATGGTACGATTCCCTTCCCCCTGTCTTTCGTCTTAGTATGGTTGGCCTGTATAAATCTGAATCTTAAAACTATAAAAAGGTCATGTATCATATTCATAATTACCACTTACGGTATATTAACAGCTCAGTGTACAAAATATGAAATATACGTGGAATATAATACGATGAATTGAGGAAAATATATCTGACGATCAACAAGTCTATGGTTGAATGGGTGAGCATGTTTAATAGGAACGGCTGCGCGGCCCGTTTCATATAAAACTTAAATTTGGATTTGAGTCCAAAATGCTCACCTAAACCTATCTTTTTTTCATCAAAAAGAATAGTAAATATCTAGTACGAATTAGAAGTAATTCAATTATTTTTGTTTTACATTTGACGGCCTCCATGGTCGAGGGGTAAAGCTCTCGACTACGAATCCGAAGGTCGCGGGTTCAAATGCCGGCGTGCGTAACTAAATTTTATTTAATAAATTTGTGTTGTTTCACAATTAATTAATTAAAAATAATATATGGTATATTTGCACACGTTACAGAGTGGAAGATACTCTCAGAAGTGCCCTGGTGAAAGACCACCATTCAGAATTGAAAGGTTGCTTGAAATAGCTTTTAGCCGTGTTTGGTGACCCGATCTGAATAGCCAGGTATTTCCCCACCTTCCTCTATCCCTTTCTCCTTCCCCTCCCCACTACCATCAGCCCCATAACATTCCCCAATTGGGGATGCCATAGTCTCACTGGCTCCAGACTGTTGGGAGCAGCTGGGACTCTTGTTCGATATTCCTATAAAAAAATCAAATATAGGCGTTAAAAGGAATTGATTTTTACGCGATTTTAGAGGTACCGTTAATAATTATTTTGGGGGCTGACGGTGATCTATGTGATCTAAAAAAAAGTTCTACCCTGTCTACTTGGAAAATATAATGAAATATAAAATGGCTTTTTTTAAAAATAAGCATTATGGTGGACTTCAAATTAAATTATTACAATCAACTTACGTTGGCACACAAATTTTCCGTACATAATTTAAAATATCGATCCGAAAAAAGGCTTTTTAAAAATTGTTTTGTTTTTATATTTTTTTTACGGAATCATATTTACATAGCAAATTTGATAATTTTCTTAGTTGCCTATAAAATTGTGATTTTTTTTTCTTGGCCTTTACTTCATAATTTAAAACAAAAATAAATAAAATGCTTCTTATACGTACTAGATATTTAATAATCCTTTAATTTACAAAAAAAAAATAGATATATATATCATTCAGTTTGGAAGGGTATTTTGACCTCAAATCCAAAATTAAGTTATGTATGAAACAGGCAGGGCAGCCGTTCCTCTTAATAGGTTATTTTAAAAATCTATAAATATTCGGAATTTCTCATTCGTGACTGCTATTGAACATTATTATTATATTGGCACGTTTTAATCGTTCACAATTATTCTTACTATTTCCAATCGATCACCATCACTCATAAAAAATCATAACCTTTAAAGTTCAATTTGTAGAAACATCAAGCTCTACTAAAATATTTACGTTAAAATGCCCACAGCTGGACGTTTGCCAGTTTGATTATTTCAATACTGGAATGAGTTATTTGAGTGCATTGTAGAGGGATTTAACTTGTATCACCGAATGATGTAAAGTATGATATTTGGCAACCTGCTAACATAGGTATTTATATTTTTAAAAGTACATTTTAGGTAAATAAAATCAATTGTAATATACGTAATCAAATGCTTGTAATTTAAATCTGTAATATAAAACAATGTAACAAAAAGCTTAATTAATAAATATGTCTAAAAAAATAAAACCTATGAAATCATAAATTCGAAGTTATGTCTCTAAATACCAGTGATCTGAAACGGTACGTGTTAAATTATTTACTAATGGCTGATCTTAGCGCTGGCTTTGAGGACCCACCAGTACATGGCGAGGTGGGAGAGGTCGTCACATCAACGATATGTTGCAACATCCTCTGTGCCAGGATGTGGTGTTTTGAATTGACTATCCTTGCTCCCGGGCATTCACACAAAAAGGCTGACTTTAATACAATCTGGAACAACAGTTCATCGGAAAGAAGCTGATACTCTCCAAAACAGAAAAGTGATCGAATGAAATTCAACAAAATAAGATTATAGATTACATTAACAACACATAAATGGTGTAATAGAAGCTGCACATTTTAGTTGCTCGCTGGACCGAGAGGAAGATATTTTAGTGGATCTCGTTCCTCACATTTCATAATAACTTAACTTAAATTAAACTGTATTTAATTCCCTTTACCTATTAATAGCTTTCCTATTACGTTTATTAAGATAACCAAAGTTTTAATAAAATATTTATGGGAACCTAATTACCAGTGGCGTGCATTGCTAATTGTCCACCAACGGTAAGGTTTAGCTTCCATGTGCTAATTATCACGACAACATCAGGATGAAAACATCCCGAAAGTCCTATATTTACAAATAAATGATTACCATGGGTGTCCTCAGTTGTTTTTAGTAGAAATAAATATTTAGTAAAGTTGATTGTTGAAACTCAACACCATTATAAGATTACATGATGGTTTTATTAATGAATATTTTATAAATTCATAAGAATTACTTTGCATGTTTTCATTTTAAAATTAATGTAAATCAAATTTAATAATGTTATTATTTAGTTCTGGAAGTATTTTTAGCTTTTATTATTGTGAAACTGTTTCGGCGTTTAAGGCAGTTTGAAAATGGCTTTAAACGCCGAAACAGCTGTCACAATAATAAATACTGAAAGTACTTGCCGAACTTAACAACATTATTAAATTTGATTATATTAAATTTAAAAAAAATAAACTAAGAGGAGTTCTACGAATTAAACACAAAAACAATAAATACTTTGCTTAAACCACTGTTTTTAATATATAAACGTTTCAGAAGTATATACAAAAATAAGCAAATAGAATAAATTACAAAACACAAACTAAAATTTAAAAAATATATATATATAATTTTATTTTTATTAGAAATTTAAAATAAATTATTGTCACTATTTCTAGTATATTAGTTATCTTGATGAGGGCCGCTTTGTTTCTGAAACATGCGGATATATATATACATATTAAAACAGTAGTTAAATCAAAGTAATTCCGACTAATTTATTAATTATGACTCCACAAAGTGAGTACGCATCTTTTAAAAAATGAATATTGTATTCATCAAAAAGTAAGTTGTTTTATCAATCGTTTTCTTACGATTATTTTTAACTATTATATCAGGTTTCCTAAAGGTAGCAGAGTTTTTCCGCCTTGTTGGACTGCACGCCCTTGCTACATACCTACGTATATTCCAACGTTTTATAAATACTTTCTAGTAAAATAACAACATACATAAGAGCTATACATATTTTAGCCCAACTGGAGGAAATCATGGAAGGCATTTATTATTGATAACCACTTTCCACTCTTTTTGGTAAACATGTATTTATATTAATTTCATAGCCATTTTATCGCGCGCATTCTGCACAATGACGCAATTTACGAAAAATTCCCCAGCTTAAAAAAGCGCAAGAAAGGAATGTAAATTACTTAGTCTTTTTAAATTTGTGTCTGCAACACAATTTCCCAGGCGAACGAAAATTTCATGCCGTCCCTGAGAAACTAAGTGCACGAGCAATTTAGCGTAACACTTGCCATATTTCTTGGTGCCATTCAAAAGAAAGCCATCCCCTCTAAGCAGCTTGCAATTTTGATGCGGTCAAATGGTGGTCATAACATTTTTCTACTTACGTGTTCGCCTTAGAGACGGAAGACGGAGGAACATTCCATTCGCTACTAGAGCTTTAGGGATTAGAATCTCTCAGTGATAAAACTATCTTAACCCGTCGGACATAGAGGGAAAATACTTACACATTCATGTTTACAAACTTTTGTACAAAAGCTGCATCTTTTTTGGAAAATGAGTGACGTCATTATTATATTATGTTGTCCGTAAATTAAAGTACTTACAATAATATGTAACTGTACTATTGAAAGTGTTTTCGTTATCTGATTATTGAAACAAAACAGTACATTTTTTTACAATTAAAAACAATTTCTTGATATTAAATTTACATAGTTCGTACCTATGATATGTTTCCCTATAATATCTTATTTATACATATATTTACCGGATGACAAGTATAGTGTATAAATGTGTGTGTATGTGCGAATGTGTTTGTTGGTGTGAGAAGTGCTGAGCTATATATTATATAAGTGATGCCATATGTTTGCGCGCATTAAGCAGTTTATATAATTATCAAGATGCTCCTTTTAAATGTGGCCAGTAAGATCGAAAAAATATCAATGTTAGAGTTCCTTAGGTAAATATCATTGAATGAACGAAGAGCACGGTTAATTGGTGAATTTGCAGCTACATTTGTTTTGTAACTATGCGTTTGGAATAGTGCTGTATTTTGAGGTACGGCTCAAAGGCATGTTGAAATTAATTAGAGACAGAAGCTCGGTACATTCGATATCATTATTTAGAATTCCATGTAGAAATGTTCGCTTCTGTTGCAAGAATTGAAAGGTACGTTGAATGTTATTGTTGGATTTGTAGGCGAGATATCTGATACATTTCTTTTGAATGCATTCTATACTATCAATGTATACTTTATATTGAGGATTTAAAATTGGTGAGGCATATTCCAGTGGACTTCTTACTAGTGAAAAATATAACATTGTGATGATCTTTGTTCGAGGGTTCCTGAACGTTCAGCGTTGAGTGTTGAGCATTCAGTAATATAATAAAACTACCTACCAATCAATCAGACATCAATTTTTTTAGACCGTTGAGTATTTTTACAAAAATATAAAATAAATTACAAAATCATTCTTATTGGTTTTAACGATAAACCTAATTAAAAAAAAGTATTTCCAATAGTCATCTAAGTTTTATCGATAATTATAAAACACGCATATGTCAATAAATACACGATATTTTATTAATATCACGATTAGACTGGTTTGGTTTTGAAGAAATAAAGTTAATTTTATTCACTAATATTAATGTAATTAAAGAAAAAATTAACTCCTAATTTCCCTTCTCTACTTTTTCTTTTTTAGAGTCAATACATTTATTTTTCTGTGTTCATCATAATAAATTAGATGGTAATTCAAAATATTTTTCATAGTCCTTTTCACTAGGGGTTCCTGTGCTGAGGCCGAATAGGTTTTATTTAAGAACTGATTGTTTCACAGACTACTCTTGTGATTTTTAAAGATTTCCCAGAGCTTGCTATTTTTACAATATATGTACAATTTTGTTATTTTTCTCTTTTTTATTGAACTTTTTATCTGGAAATTAGGCAAGCAAGTTATATTAAATTATGTTTACGCAGTTAAAATAACAAACGAAAATTGTATGCTCTGGACTATCTCAAGAATATGAAACAAGTAACGTCCCGCTTCTGTGAATACACCTAGACTAGTTCAAGCTATTTTCGTGTAGTGTACGAGTAAGTTTGTATTAAATAGAGGAAATCGCAATAGTTTAAAGGAAATGTACTTAAAGAAACGATTATTTAAAAATAAATTACACCACGACCGTGAAATTGGAACGTGTCAAGTGTTCTTCATTAGGTTTGATTTGTTAAATTAAAGATCAAGTGTTCGACAACGGAAGTAACATTCTTATCGGTTAAAAGAAATTAAAATTGAGTACGGTAATATTTTAATTTTTTATTAATCGTTTTTCTTGTTTAAAATTGAACGTGAATATTAGCAGGTATTGGAAATATCAGGAGAGGAATAGGAAATAATTATAAAATTAATGGACTATTTTTTTTTCTAATTAACCTTTGATTCAAAAGCATTTTGGTAAAATACATAACTTAGAATTAATAAACATTAATTACCGAAGAGAAGCTGGTTAATTCGTAATAAATCGATACTTTTGTTGGATATTTCATATTGGTTCCTATAATAAATTTTATCAATTTACATTTGAAAAATCGTTTAATTCGTAAAATATTTTTATTTCGTAAAATTAATTACAACCTTCAAATGATGTGAAAATGGCGGAAGCTAATTACCGACATCGGTATTTGGAGAAACGATCCTTCGACCTTTTGAATAATAATTATTCAAACGCCGCCCTTACGCAATTACATAAATTTTTCAATAAAAGCCTTTGATTACCATCTTACAAAGCCCTTGAAGGGTTCTCATTCATCCATTCAGCCGATTGTCCGGCTCTTGTAGGCACTTAACGGCACTCCATACGCCACCATTGTTATTGATTTCGCTTTCACCGATTCGCATTTTGTCCAATATCGTTTTCTGCTCGGAAGCTATCACGGAATGGATCCCCAATCTCGGGTGCAGACCAGAGCCACTGAATTGTAGATTGCCTATCGTATACACGTATTACTTTGTCGTGATAACAAGAGTGTTTTTACCAAAGAAAATATTGGAAAATCACGGAAAACATCAAAGAATTGTTCGAATTATCGGTAAATCCACTTTTTGTGTTGGGTTTTCTTCGCGATGGGGAACGAAATGGTGTTTTCCGTATCCGATTACTGGCGTCATTTTATTTAGCGGATCTTGTCGCTTCATTTCCTTTGTTCGTTAATATTCCCACTAAGCTACATTCGCTCTTCACAGCCGGTTGGGGGCGTCATTGTAGCAAGCCCTAAAATGATTCGAAAGACGTCGCGGGACTTGTATAAATTTATCCGTTGGTAGATGCAGTTGGATACTAGATACCGAGTCAGAAAAATACTTATTTGCCTGTTTTGCGTCTTTGCGTTGTTAAGAAAAAAAAATCGATTTCTGTAAAATATTACGGTTGTGACAACAGCTTTGACCTACATTTATTTATAATAAGTATAAATAAATATATAAAATTTTAATTCAAATCTTATTTCTTCAATAGATACGTAGCTATATTGTGGCTTCATTATTAATAAAATTAATATAAAGTATTTTGTTTTCACCACTATTTACTATATAAATATTAACACGTTTCGAAAACGAAGCTTTCCTCCTCAGAATACACAGTATACTAAATAATAATGTAAGAATAGACAAATTACAAACATAAACAAAAAAAATAATTATAAGTGATGATAGTAGATAAGTAAATAATTTAAAAATATTGAAAAAAAAATTAAATAATAAACTTATATTAGAAATTTGAATAAGAACTTATTTTTATTATTAATATAAATTAAATCAATAAAATAACACGGCATCAAAAATAAAATAACAATAGTTATTGTTATTAAAATTTATTTTCATAATATTATGAATATAGTTATTAATGTGAAAATAAAATTAAGAGACAGATACAAAAAAAAGCTAATTAAATAATGTTTATATTAAAACTTTTTCTAATTTATAAAAAAAAATATTTGTCGAATTGTAAACCAGTTGTACTACTAGTATGTAAAATTTTTATTAATCTTTTTTGTTCTAAAACTTGGTATAAAATGATATGAAGAAAAGTAACACTTTCAAAAAGCGTAATATTTTTTTGTTTCTTTATACAAATACACATGGAAAAAATATATAATTATTAACATACCGTAAAATAAGGAATTCTTAGGAATATTTTTAGCATTACTTAAAATGTTTTTTTCCCTCTGCTGTTGCTAAATGCTGTTTGAGGAAAATAAATTTTAAAGAAGATAACAAAGAAATGTTAATAATTACATTTCAGCTGAACAACGACTCTTAACTTCAATATTTTTCTTCTATTTGACATGATATTTATTCGTATTCGATATTAGTCCTATTTTCTTTCCCTTTCTTGACTTTTGAGTACAAAATTTTAAAAACTCTTTTTTATTCTTATAAGTTGCATTACAGGTAATTTACAAAATATATTGGAGAAGAGGAGTTATTGTGTCAGATAAGGAAGTCACGATTCTTACTTTGTAAGTTACGTAATATTTAAGTTGCTTCATTTTATAAAAAAATAGTATTAAATATTTACGTATGCAAGTTTTTTTTAAAGAAGACTTTTTATTTGTTCGTTCTAATTGGTCATTAGTACAATGCATTTTAATGGGGCGGTTATTGTAATTTTTTTTGGCTTAATAAGTATAATTATTTTGCATACTTGTTTTAAAATTAGGTGTTATAAAGTGATTTAAATTCCTCGTAAGTTTTTAATGTTCCTGATTTTCTATAAGATTTTTCTGTTTACACATTTTTATTATAGAAACTTACTTAAATATATCTTCAAAATTTGGCACTGGAATTAGTGTGAAAATTGATTTCGTTGAGAAGGTGGAATTTGTTTTAAGGATTACTTTTATGATGATTCTTTGTGAATCTTTTACGAAAATTAAAATTATTTTGTAAGATCCTCCGCAACCAATAACACCGTAGACAAGCAAATCCAATTATTACGTTACACAGTACTAAAAGTTTTTTTTTATTGAATTAAACTCAACACAGTATTATTGTTTGTCTCCTGCTTACCCAGAAATTAACACCGAGTCCTCAGATTTTAAATTCCGAACCGCACAATAAATTCCAACTTCATGGTAGAAAAAGTTAACTTCCAAAGCGTATAATGGATCCCGCAGATCCTCCTATTTCATCAAAGCTTTTGTAAAAATAACTGGGTAAGAACTTCCTGCAAAGCATTGAATCTAAACAGGTGAAACAAAATCATATTTCAAAGGAATTAGCTCCGTGGCTACGAAGCGTTAATAAAGTTAAACCTGCGTTACGCTTTGTGGGAAATTCAAATAAAACGTACTTTAATTTACTTCCCAGTATATAATATATTCTGTTATATTTTAAGTTTCATCCAAAAATTTTAGTAAGAGAATAAAAACAGGGTGAAACTAAAGGCAAAGAGCTAACATTTTCTCTTGAAAACTAAACTACGTTAACATTTTAAAAAATCTGATGAGAATTTAAATACATATGTAAATTCTCATTAGAAAGAAAATTACATTTTGTTCAAAGTTTTTCTTTTGGAAAAAAAAAATGCCTATTTGGACGGCGTAGTCTTTATGCCTAACGAGTATGCATCACTTGTAACGAATATATCGGCTTCTCGAAGATTCCCCCACATTTGTAGAATTTCAAAACGTAATTTTTTTTGGTTTATTACAAAATAAACGGTTTTGGAAAAACAGTAGTGACATTCATTTCACAGTTCGGAAAGACCATATAGGTTCTTAAAGGGGTGGGTAGGTGAACGGTGTTTTGTTAATCGGTGTTTCATTGACTTTCCGCATGGGGTTAAAATTATGTCGACGAAGAACATTCTTCTTCAGGAAGAGATGTCCTGTTTTTAAGTACCAATGGGTGGATTTTATTTTTTCTAAGTACACCAGTTCTTTTTTGCACTAAACTGTAGGTATAAAATAATATTAGCACAATGTATATACAATGCAATAACATTAGCAAACAAAATATTGTTACTTGAAATCAACAATGCCTGTGTGCAGAAAAATGCGGATAATGTTGAGCAATGTCACGCTGCATGAACTCCCACACGGGTCTGTAGATGCCAATATATTTGTAGCCAGTAAAAGTCGGTATTACAGATTTCTGTTTTACCATCCCGTCAAATGACGACGAAGATGTGGAATTTTGTATTTATTCACAATGCTTTTTGTGATATTATCTTTTAATATGTCCTAATTATAAATTCATCAGAATATTGTAAAATAGTTTTTTAAACGAAATGTTATAAAAAAAAACACAAAAGTCCCATAGTGATTTAGGTGGTGTGGCGATAATATTGGAAGCACCGACCCGTGTACTGGCGCCAACTGAAATATGAACATGGAATGAGCCATCTAGGTATCACGCATTCACACAGCACCCGTATTACATTGATTCCTCAACCGACCCGTGAGTCTAAAGATTTTTTGTAAAAACGTCTCTTATAACTGGTCAGAATTTGTTTTATGAAGAATAGGTAGATGGTACATTTAAAGTAAAAGTGCACGTTTATGGCAACTTTTCATTTATCCCGACAAAATAATTTTAATTATAATTGAACCGGGAACTAAGTTTTTCAATAGCCTTTGCATCATAACTTACTTCACGAGTTAAGTTATTTGCACTCACTTTTCAGTTAAGATCCACTGGCAATCTGAACAATCAAGCTGTTCAACTGAACTGGAAAGTAATTATTAATTATAAATACATGCGACAATATCCTTGCCTCCAGTAAGATATCTCTGTTTTTATCTCAAGTTTGCAAGTTTGTTTCATTTCGGAGTAAATGACAATATTCACAATAATTACTTTCTCTTTGAAATACCTGCTTAACTTTAACTTTGTACCCGGGTTGTCGTTTATACTAAGCAGACTTAAATGAATATTCTATGTTTCAAACACAATAATACTATGTCCCAAAGTAGAGGGGTACAAGTTTTGAAACTCGACTGACTTGGAAATGTCATTTATATTGCAAGCACCGAACAGATAATTTCTAGAAATCTGATAGGTGATGTGTAGGTATCGATTAGAAAGATCCTTCTTTTTCTGGGCTCCAGGTAAGGCCAATGAAAATGATTAGCTGTTAAAAAAAATCATTTTCATTAGAAGTGAGAAAAATTTGAGCTTATTTCGGGCACACGGATACTCCCACAAAACCATTCCATAGGTTTATCACTTCAGTGGTAGTAAGGAAGATGCCACTAGTTATGAACTTTTACAAAAAATGTTACGTGCACACTCCATGTGATGTGTACATACGTACATTTCAATACGTAGGTATCACCAAGAGCTTTTCACGTAGGTACCATCTTTTAGTACGACAAATGCAGGACAGAATAGCTTGGCATTTAATTGAAGATATTTATTATTTTTGAACTACAAAACGCCATTACAATGGCAACACCGAGATACTGAATTGGTTTTTGTAACGTTTTCAAATATTCGAATAATTTGACAGTTCGTTTTGAAGAAATAATAAGGCGAAACGTAATAATTCATTTTTAACGTTTTAAAAAATTTATAACTTTGATCTGTGAATTTAATCTAATTTTTTATTTATCTGACATCAAATACATGGTTATTTCGATATGTAAATATCAGAAATAGAAAAGAATCGTCTCTCCATGTAATTATCTTTCTTGCAAAGTGTTAAATTATAAAAAAATATGAGCCTTAAATTGTCTGAGAATATGATGTAGATTCGTCTCGTTTTTGAAAGAACCTCTAATTTCTGAACACTGTTTAAAGTATATTTGCTTGGAGCATTGCTTTTTTTAACTTACTTTGATTATATTACGAGCCATCTCTGTATTGTCATTTAAAATCTTTTAAACGATCGCCGCGCCCTTAACTTTTAAATGTCTAAACAGTCTGACGCTTAAAATTATAAACGATTTCAGTTCTATGCAATAATATATGGATTAGAAATGAAGATCGCAAAAAGACGGAAGAATAAATCCGGTAGCACTGACGTCAGAATTGATAGAATTGCCCTAATACGATTTTGACGGCTGGGTCAATGGTTACGTGACACCCATTTTGGCGTCAGATTTGGTAAACATATAAAAAGAGTCAAACGTAATACAAACATTTTCGGTTTTTGTAAACAAGCCGACTTTTTTTTTTTGCTTACTAGGTGTTTTACTTAAATTTGCGGCACGTATAACTCACCCCCTGCCCCTCTTATTTATATTTCTTCCCTTGCATGTTAAGGCATCTCTATATATTATTTGCTCTATGTCCGGTGGTCACTACGGTTATAAGACGTTGTGACCAAATGGAAAGTTGCCCATCTACAATTGTTTTTGTATTGGACTGAAATTAGTATATTAATTTTAAATTTTACTGTATAAATCAACGGTTTTTTTTTTAGTCCAGGTATATTAAAATTATTTTTTTAATATATTTTTTTGTAATATTAAATAATGTAAAGTATACTATACTAATGTTATTATATTCACAAAATCGATTATTTTATTTGACTTCTACCTACCTTAACTTAACTAACCTACCTTAACTTAACTACCTTGACTTAACTATCACTATCAATAAAAACATATTTATTCAATATCATACTTTTTTAAAAATTTATAAACACAGATAAATAAAAATGTTTAAAATAAATAATTTAAAAAAAAACCATGTACAGTGTTTATAACCAACTAGCTGCGGCAAATCGACCCAATCGATAAATGGCGTTTTCTCCATTACGCCTAATCAAAGATTTGCACGCGGCGATTGAGTAATCTAGCACGGCTGACGCTAGTGATAAAGCTCGCTGCACAGTACGTTACAATTTATTGTAAGTGACCAATTACCGCGTCACCGGTAATCAGGCGGCCGCTACGGCGGCAGAGCTCGGTGTGAATTGTGCATGTGCATTCGCAAGGAGCGCAGGCCGATTGCACGCTACGTTGACGGGATTGGTCGCAGTCGTAGACCACTTAGTTTCTCCGAGTCTACGAGGAAGGAAAATGAAAGGAACAAGATCAACTTTGTCTTGATTCATATAGCGCAGTAATGCACAACTTTTTTAATATGTTGGCGCACCGCAGGACGTAGGGTACTTACTTACTTGACTTTGCTGTCGGTGGCATCACTAGCGCAGATTTTACATTTTTTTGGGAATAATGTACAAATGTCACAACTGTCCGAAGCCAGTAGTTAACGCTGCCCGTTTCATACATTGGTTTTGAAGCTATTTTTTTAAATTAAAGGTTTACTAAATATCTAGTAAGGATGAGAAGTATTTTATTTATTTTTGTTTTAAATTACGAAGTATATGCCATAAAAAAAAATCAATTTCATTAATTTTAGAGGTAACTTAGAAAATTATTTTAATATATATATCATATTTGCTGTGTGAATATGATTACTTAAATAAAAAGACATAATAAACATTAAAAAAAAACTTTTTTCGGGTCGATATTTTAATTTATATACGGAAAATTTGTGTTCCAACGTAAATTGGTCGTTTTTAATTCAATTTAAAGTCCTCCATAATGCTTATTTTTATGTTTTAAATTTTTTTTATTTTATATTTTATTATATTTTCAATGCAGATGGGGTAAAACATTTTTTTACATCACCGTTAGCCCCCAAATAATTGTTAAAGGTGCCTCTAAAATCGCCAAAAAATTAATTAATTTAAACGCCTATATTTCTTGATGTAAAACAAAAATATATAAATTACTTCTAATCCGTACTAGATATTTACTATACTTTTTGATGAAAAAAATTTATTAGGTTTAGGTGAGTATTTTGGGATCAAACCAAAATTAAGTTTTGTATGAAACAGGCCACGTAGCCGTTCATCTTAATAAGTCACGTTTTCAAATATAATTTAATCGAGTAACCATCTTGTATTCTGTAAAATGGTAACGTTGTTAAACAGTGGTTCCTAAAAATATACACGATGAATATTATCTTTCTGGAATTAGAAAATCAAAAACTTATATGTATATTGAAATGTTATGACGTGAAAACCGTGAGATATGTTCCTTCGTGCAGTAAGTAATACATATGTATAATTAGTACATAATCAAATCACAGGGGACTATCACATCTCCATATGGCGTAGTTTATTGGTAACTGTTAAATAGTGCTAAATGTTTATTGGATATTACTCAAGAGAAAAATGAATACGTGAAACAATTTTTTTTATGGTTGTCTTTATGTGTGATTTCTTTTTATTGAGCATAAAACTTGTAATGCTATGCATACAGTATTAAACTGTGTTGTGGTAATACTTAAAGTAAATATACTAGACACAGCAATTTATTATTTTTTGCAATGATCGAATTTGTTATGTAATAATTCTCTAAACTTTCAACTTTGATATCTATGTGAATAACATTACTTTTGTTACAATAAATGCAAGTAGAAAGGTAGGAACGTTTTTAATTAAAATCAAGAGAGTTTTTCCACGCCACTGCGCGGCTATAACAGCTCTCCCAGAATTAAGTCTCGAATGCGTAGTAAGTCATTTCACCATGCTCAAGATTAACACGGCTCTTCCACAGACCGGCTCCCGCTTCAAAACCGTTCCCACTCCGAGGCGGGTCCGATAATTCGTCCGACATATGCGTCCTATCCCTGTTCCCATTCAGCCGGATCCATTTACATACGGCCGCCGCAAACAAGCGCCCCCGCCCGCGCGGCCCTAGGGATGTGCGGCGACGCTCTCCTCCTGCTCTGTCCCACCCGCTCCGCACGAGAGGTGATGGTATTTGACCGAGTTATAAACGAGATGCCGGAGAGGATTTTATGTGTCCGGGCTTTTTGTCGTTCTGAGTTGCTCGTTCATCATTTTCGATCAGAATTAAAAAGGGACTTTGGAAAAACCTTTTCAATTAATCTTATGTTTGGTTATGTGATATCGCAGAGCTAGTGGAGCTAAGGCATCGCCGTTTAGGGAATAACGTGCGGCTGAAGGTAGTGGGAGAAGTAAGGAGGTGGGGAAAATGAGTAGAGTAGAACCATGGCATTTACAAATCCGATAATGTTAAAGGATGAAAAATATGGGTTATGTAAACGAGGCGGAGAAGAGGGAGATTGTAAAAAAAATACCTTGCTATTCATTTTGTCATTTAACAGTTCATTATATTCCGAAGGGGGTAATACACTTAATCCAAACGAGAGTCTTGTGCGATGTGTGAGTTTTTGAGGAAATTCTAGAAATTTTTCAGTTTTCGCTCAACATAATTTTTTTTATCCCAAAATAATTTTAAAATTTTTTAAACAATATTTATGAAATTTCAACGAAATTACTCTCCTTATATAATATATTTAGGTCACGATCGCTTTCTTACTATCTCTTTTACCGTTTTGCATTACTTATTGATTGACTACTGTCCGAAGATGGTCGATGTCCGGTTAAAACGATACTATCTGCTGGAAAGGCCAAAACGAATATTAAGAGTGACTGTCGCTTCGCGATTTTATGGGGACCCTCGTGACTAGTGATCCTCCATCGGATCGTATTTAAATTTTTTACCTGAAGGTAAGTAAACGTTTGACATAGCTAGAGACATTTCAAGCAGAGTTTATGTTCCGAACGGTTGTCGCTTATCAGGGCAATACAAACATAATAAGAGTATTTACCACTCTTCATCGAGGAACAATAATACTACTGTCATTATTAAATTATTTATATTATATGAATACCCTATATTCTAAAATTAAAACAAAGTTTATATGCTGGGTGTAGAATCCGCAACATCTGGATCCTGAGCTAATGAGCTTCACGACCTGTATCATAGATGCGTATTATACTAAAATGGCAAAATTTTAACATTTGAACATCGTTGAAATTTAGATGTGTTGATTGTCATTTTTGTAGATACGAACGTAACATCCTTCGTAAAACACAGCATAATTCCATATCAAATTAAACCCTTGATTATGACAAAGGAAACTTTGAATGGCGCCTTTTATATCTTTCAAGTTCATCATTTAGAAACATTTTTCCTTGGAGGTTTTTTTTCTTTTCAAACTCAAAGAAACAATGGAAAAAATACGCCAATTAAATTAAATTTTGTGACTTCGTAAAAATCCCTCGAATCTATGTAAAATTCTGTTTACTCAAATGAAACGATAGACGTAAGAAAATAAAATTAATGGAAAAGAATCGCAGTATTTTCTAAATGTGTTTTATTTTCTTTGCGCGAAATATTTTTGATGATTTAACTACTATTATTTCCGATTTCAGTAACTAACATTAACCACATTAAAAAAATGTTTTTATTTATAATCACAACCCCGCTTTACCAAAGAGGATTATTCTTGAGAATAAAATAGCTTATTGAAAAAACTATACATTAGGTCTTTTGTGATACTTCTTCACTGTGGGTATTGCTCTAGAGCTTATGACGGGAATGAAGTTGCGATCTAAAAATATATTCCTTAATAATACATTCCACAATTACGTACTTTTTAATTTGAGTATCCCACACGAGTCCCAATTATTCCCGACTGTCTGCTGCTAAAGGGATTATGACGTCCCGAATTGTACGTTGTGAGGATGAAGGGAGTGAATGAAGAAGGAGATGGGAAAGATAAAAGTTGGAAAGTACCTCGCGATTCAGATCTTTTCACCAAACACGGCTAAAGTCATTTCAAACACATAGAAAATTTGAGGAAATTTCACGACGACTGAGCGCACCGTTCAAGAGTATTATTAGAATATACGAAAGGAACTCCTCCTTTGCAGTCGAGATTATGCAACCTACGATAAAACAATTTAAAAAAGGTGCAACAAATGTACCTTTTTACTAAAATAAAGCTTGGAGCTTTCTAATGAATATAAAGGAGTTATCGTAAAATATACACTGAATTATTTCTGGGGCTCTCCGCCGAGAGCAAGTGACGGCAGTGATTTGTATCGGCTTACGGCGAGGTGGGCCTACCCCACCGACCTGCTCACATAGAAAAGATTTATTAATTTACTACTTGACCGACCGTTAAATTTATTCACAGACATTTAAAATCTAAATTGATAATATAAACTTTTTTTAAAAAGATTGAGAGGTTATTTTGCGATTGATAGGATATAAAATCATTGTAGAAAATAATATTAACATAACCTAAATGAAATATGAAAACGGAAAAAATTACAGGAAATAAAAAGATTTCAGTAACAACTTTTTTTTTTTAAATTTCAATAAAAATAATTAATGATTAAAAATTGATAAGATATAATATCAATGGTGAGTTAGGTTACGCATTTGTATTTTTGAGATTTATTTAAATTAAAGTTATAATATCTTAAAAGGCAGATCGGTATCAGGGGGGAAATGCTCTCCACTCTTGACTTTGAGCCCTAAGCTTGTATTTTTTATTTCTTAATCATGGTCGATAAACATTTTTAGTTCGCTATGTTGTCATTGTAAAACGTCATTTTTATCCCGTCTGAATATATAATTCTTGATGAACAGTCACTCTTATTCCGTTTATTTGTCGCCTTCGTCGTCAGTAGTTATTTTTAGTATCGTGAATCGTCATTGTCCCGGCTGGGGCTTTCAATCCCGGGGATGTTTTTTAGAACCGGGATTACGGTGCTAGCATTTTTCAATCCCGGGATCCCAGTGCTGGCACAGGGAATCTGAATGTTTAAATTATTATTAAGAAATAAATTTGTATCAAACCACTTCAATTTAATACATTGATTGATATTTTACGTTGAAGTGGTTTAAAACAAATTTATGTAAATACATTATACTTATGATAAGCCACGAAGTAAATGCTTTTTACGAATATGTTTTGATATTATTTTAATGAGTTGTATTTTTATATTGAATTTTTGATATTGTAATTTTTCTTATGGTTTTTCAATACTTTAAGCATCCTCTCTGTCTGTCTGTTTCAAAGCCCTTCGACTGCAGATAAGATCATATTATCTCTCCTAGTGCGTTAGTTTTTTCTGAAATAAAAGCCTTAATGTAATTATGGAATTATTGACAAGTTAATAATGGAATTTAGCATTTGACACGTAAATAAGAAAAATACATGTTTTCATGAATAAATTGTGGATACATTATTTTGATATGCAAACAAAACCCAAAAGTGAAAGCTAGTTACAGGACTAAATACATATTTTAGGCTTCAATATAACTTTCCTTACTTCTGAGAAACAGGGCAATAAATACAATCTATCCCAAAGTCTTTATGACCTGTATACCAAGAATTCAAGAATATTGTGCAATAAACGACATGTTCCCAATACAAAAAAAAAACATATACCCACGGTCGAATCAAGTTCGTGAAACCACCGAAAATCCCGGAATCCCGATGCACCCGGATTACGGTGCTGACAAAGGTTCGTGTTTCCCGGGATCCCGGTTCTTGAGATCCCGGGTTTAAAGCTCTACTCCCGACTTAACTGAATTGTTATTTTAGACAATAGTTTAATCGTTGTTTTAGTAAAGGGTAAAGGATACGTAATATGCACTCATATAAATACATGGGGCTAATTTCAACATTTGAGAAATTACTCTTTTAGCACTTAATGCTTTTAAATATTGAAATGATTTTTTTGTTGGCAGGTGTACAAACGGAACATTTTAATTACTTATTTTTTATTAAAAAAAAGTATACAATATATTATGCATTGTATTCCGTAGTTAGACTTAAACTCATTTTATGAATATGAAATGGAATAAATTATTATTTTAGGTTTGAAGCTCAAATACTCCAAGAATGTTATAAAAATACGACATGTCATTGTAACACTAATATAAAACAGAGTAATTTTATGAATTACGATATAAATTTATTCCACCTCATATTTCGTACATCCGCAAACAAACAATTCATCTCAATATTTTAAAGCATTACATGCTAAAAGTATGTTTTTTTTTATTCTAAAATATTTAAATTAGCGCTATCTCTGAGCGCGTACAGCGTTAAGTTTATCCTTAAATATATTTTATGTCCTTTTATTGTCCTGGTCAACGTCAATAATCACGCCTGGTCACTTTGATCGATGCGTATTTATTTTCAAATACTAGTATTTTGCTAACAATGGTGTAAACAAATTCAATTTTCAGGGAGTTGCATAATCATATTTGAGATACAAAACCAGTAAATCCGCCCCTGAGAATATGTAGGAATTTTTTTGATGTCTCAGGTCGAAAAATCGGAATATTCATGTTATCCTATACTTCCGGTATCCTACCTCCTTCCGCCCTACAAGCAGTTTCAATGACTCCATTTAAAAGCCGTAAGAAACCGACGCAGAATGATCATAAATTTGAAGAATCGTTGTTGTGGGAATGACTTATGTCCGGATACAGAAGTGTAAACACGAATATAAAAAAGCTGAACTTCATTCAAATGAAGCGTTTCCTGGGAAAAGTTGAACAATAATTTTGATACTGACCAGTTTATATCGTGTTTTATACACTATTGAATGAAATAAATACTCGTATTAAAGGTTTTTTATATTTGAGAATAAGAGTATTAATTCATAACCCAATAATTGATGGTGTTCGTTTTATATAACACGAAACTTTTTTTAGCCAACAATTAACACAACTGGAAATATTAGAGAAATTCGGGAAATAAACAAATTTATCTATTTTCTCAGTCGGAAAAGCTTTCAAAAAAAAATTAAAAAAACTTCTTCAATCCACAAATAAGGTATTTGAAAAACCACCCCGAACTTACGCATCAATCCATGTTTTACTAAAGGAGAGGTTGAGGAAAAGCGTGAAATCAGAAGACGAGAGATGAATAGCTGTCCCTTCTCTGCTACGTGATGCAGAAGGCCGCGATACATCTAAAGTGGCTGTCGCCAACCTCCGCTAGGCGATGGCACTAAAAGCAGAAATAAGCATTTTAAATAAACTGCTCAGGCAGATATGAATTCTTTAAAAGTACGCTGAGAATCGTGGTATGTTGGTATTCATGTTTTCAGAAATTCTAAAAAAACAGAGCATGTACTTGAATTCCCAATCTTCAGGCCGAGGCAACTCCATTCCAGCCACGTCACTTTAGATCGCACGACTGAAAGGATTCTGACGCGTTTACACAGAATAAATATCTGTTTTTCTGTACCGCTATTCACAATTTCGTGCAAATATGGATTGAAATTTTCTGTTCCACGATCCATTATTTATTCAAGAAACGATATTTCACTCTCAAATAATGCTCCTTCTGTGCTATGTAATTTATTGCTAATACACCGAAGTGAAGCGAGGAGAAAAAATAAATCGTTACTCAACCTGTTGGTGATCGTTAAATTTACTGTAGTACGCTGGAATTGCCAAAGTATTATTCCGAGCCAACGTGCTCTTTGGTATTGTTGGGGAAATTCAGCCTTTTAGATTTTAATATTGCGAGTACTTCTCTAGGTATCTCCAATAAAGGAAGCTTTAACGATTAATTCGGTTCCAACTCTTGTTATCTGCTAACAACGTTTAACCACTATCAAAATATATTTCTTTTATTAATTGTGTTCAAGTTTAATTTGTAGAACTACGTATATGCTTAAAGTTTTTTTTTTAATAATAAATGTTATTTATTTAACAGATATATAATTATTTTGTAGTGTGATTATTAATTTTATAACCATTATTATTAAATTTTAAAAAATTACTCTAGGTAATTTGGCTTCTCCATAGTTAGATAATGCGGACAAAACAGCTGTCACGCAATAGAAACACACTTTTTTATAAATAAACCGATTTTTAAATAGTGATTACTAAATTCCTTCGAAAGATGTAAAATTACTTTGTGAAGTCATATTTATTAAATTAATAACAATTACTTTGTTTAAAAATACTGTATTCAATCCGTAAATATCTATATATTTCAGAAGCAAATATTTTTTCATTAGGATAAACAATACACCTACTAGAAATTATGTATGTTTTAATGAAAGTAATTCTTATTAATTTAATAATTTATTATTTGAAAAAAATTTGAAACCAAAAAAAAAAACTATCCAAATATTTATAACGTTTAGAGATATATACGCAACATTTTATTAATGATATTTACAATACGCATTTTCCTTATGGAAAAATATGGCAGGTACATAATACTATTATGATAGGATCTTGTCGTTTTCTCGTCTTCAGAGCTTTAGAAAAAATGATAGTTAAAGTGATTGCTGGTCAATTTAAAAGCACTAAGACTCAAAAAAACTGTTTTTTTTTGCATTTGTCTTTACGGAGGAGGTTTTTTTAAAGGTTATTAGAGATTGATCGGTTTTTAGGTTATTAAAGATGGATTGTTAGAAGATACAAAATAAAAAATATGCAGAAATTGACTGAAAGATTGCCAAATAAAATCAAGAATTTATCAATCCGTAAAATTACGTTATTAGCTCAAAAGCATTTTTCTTGACAAGAAAATCTCTCTAAAGTTAATCTGCATCCGCAAGAAACAAACATTAGTATTTTGTGTGAAGAGTTTTATAAATTATGCACTTTTATTACTGCAGTACCGGTTTCGACATATCCGTGTCATTCACTAGCGTTTCACATTCACTTAAGGTGAAGAAAATATGGTTAACAAAGGTGATTTATAGGTATGTCTACAAGATATTTTTACTAGAATCAGGGAACATGAACTCTGTTTACGAAATAATAACAATTCCGAATTTGCTAATCATTTATTAGAGACAGGCCACAGCTTTAAGAACAAAAACTGAGTTCAAACATTCCAATATTAATACGTATTTTACACAGAGGATAAAACTCTTCAAACAGAATGTCTAGAAATTGTTACATAGTTAATGCTCAAGAAATACAAAAATATATATATTCCTGATTCGATCTCTTACTATTTAGCGGACTGTTCATTAAACGTAATAGAATTAAAGATACTCTTATAATACATATAAATTTACTCTCCGCTTTCCTTTTCCGCAGGAAGCAGATTGGTACCTACATTTATCGAAAACCAATTAAGTCTCGTTTCTTTTTTTAAGCAGAAAATTAGCTTTGCCAATTTGGAAACGGCTTTTACAAAAAATCGCTACAACGCCGACACACTTTCTCCATTCACTAATTTAGGTACATCCAGCTACTTCCAGAACTCACACTTTTAATACTATTTTCCTAAAGGCATTAAAGAAATTAAATGCGTGCCTCGAAACTTGTCTGATTGTACATATACGAGTATACCAGTGGCATGCATTTCTCTATGACCAAAGGTAAGCTGTGTGTAGTTAAGATAAGTTTAGTAAGTTCGGGTATAAATTTTATTG
The DNA here is from genome assembly GCA_022606495.2 of Halesus radiatus. Lineage (NCBI taxonomy): Eukaryota > Metazoa > Arthropoda > Insecta > Trichoptera > Limnephilidae > Halesus > Halesus radiatus. The sequence continues at coordinate 44,176 of JAHDVE020011829.1, forward strand.
TGTTTTCAGTTTAAAGGATTGATTTTTTAGTGACAAGTCATAGCGAAACTTTGATGTATACCGTTTAATAAAGCTAAACATATTATCTTAAGGATGATAGTATTTTTTATCACGATAGAACCAATAGAACCAATTAACTAGAAACATTTTATTAGCGTAAAACGATTATCTATGTCGTATATAACTAACTAACTAACCATCACGCCGTTTCACCGCACGGAGAGGCAGAGAGGACGGACCGCCAACTAACTCGATCTTGGCAAACACTTTTGCTTCATTCACATTCATACATAGTCTCATACATTCTCCTCTGATATTCTGACTTCTGAAATTGCCCGACTTCCCAGTGCCATGTCTTCCTAGGGCGTTCCCGACTATTTCTTCCATTCACATTCGCGTCATTCTTGCACTCCTTTCTTCGTTCATTTGCTCTACGTGTCCAAACTATCTAAGCGTACCTTTCTTAATATTACTCATTACGCTTACATCTGCCTGGAAATTTTTAAGAATCTTAACATTTTTCACAGAATCATACATAGTTTTATCGCACATTCGTCTCAGAGGTCTCATTTCTATAGAATTCAGTCTATTTTCATCCTTCCTCTGCCAGTTCCATGCCTCACTGTCATACATCAGAGTTGGAATCAGTACTCCATTGTGGACGACTAACTTCGCGTCTTTAGATAAATTTTTGTTAGTGCCAACCACGTTCAATTCTCCGATAATGGATTTTCCTGCATTCACCCTTGTTTCAATATCTTTATCAGTCTTTCCATCTCTCATAAACGTACTTCCCAAATATACAAACTCATGGGCTGCTTCAAGTATTCATCATTCACCACTATATTGCACACTGTTTTAGTACTCCCTCTTTCAAATACCATGTCTTTAGAATTACTTACATCAATCATTAGCTCATTTTTCATACATACTTCGTTCATCCTAGATACGAGGGAATGTATATCTTCCGTACTGTTAGCAACCAGCATACAACAGGCAAGTCGTACATATATTTTTTTAAGGTGTATTTTTTTAACTTTACTTATTTAGTTTCACGTTAATTTTTCCAAAGGTAAGTACAGCTTTTTAACCTTTATTGGTTGCGCGCCACTGATAAATACGTTACGGTGTTATTTTGTTAGACAAAAAATAATATCATTTTCACGCGGATTTCATAGACTCGAGGGAGGGTTAAAATTGAATATAAGTTTTTTTTATAGTACACCGTAAAGACGGCACATCATGTTTGTTCAGATATATGACGGATATAAGATTAGATCAGTATCGAGAAACACCAAACTTCGTTTTCAGGTAAAACGTTATGTAGAGCTACATAACAATATATATATTATTTATTTTATAATTCTAAATGGTTCAGATTTCCAAAGAGTCCATCTTGTATTCTAATGATTGGTTTAGTGCCTATATATCAAGGCGAAGCTATCAGTGCAACCACTATTTCGATTAATATACACTACAAATCGGTTTATATTATGAAAACCGAGAAATATGCCTTGGATAAATTGAACCCTTTCCAAGATATTCTCTTGATAAGAATGAAAATAAAATTATTAATTACTTTGTAAATAATATAAGCGTAAACTAATAAAAAAAACATATATTTTTAAGCTTTTAAAAATACTGCTTTGTAGCTTAGATTATTTGTAAAAGATTCCATTGATTAATTTTTTTCGTTCGTACAAAATTCTTCACAAAATAAATAGAAACAGCTTTTTGCGTCCATAAAAAAATATTTCTTGACTCCGCTTGCCAAGCGAATTTTATGTCCATCACCTATATTCCCGGTGACATAAGACACACAGCATGTAGCAATATTTATGCATAGTATATTACTTTTAAAAACAAACAGTGAGGCATATTTCTTTAAAATCAAGTCTTAGGTCACGTTTAAAATTTCTAGCCGAGATGGTAACCATCCATCCATGGAGATATCTGTAAACTATATTGTTTTGTCATTTTATTTTCTACATTTTTTCCCGAAAATGTATTTGTTTTTATCATTTGTCCCAACGACATAGGTGATTCGTTAATAAACAATTATTTTGTTTTGATCCAACCCGAAAGCTTCGGATATGTAAGATACAATAAACATAAAATAATTTCAAACTAGTTATTAATTGTTTTCGTGTTTAATTCGTAGAACCCCATTTCATGTTTTTTAAATTTAATGTAAATCAAATTTAAATAAATAAAATCATATAAATAAGTCGTCATAATGTGGATTAACCACAGTTTGAAAATGGCCTTAAACTCCGAAACAGCTGTTACAATAATAAAAACTAAAAATATTAGCAAAACTTAATAATAACATTATTAAATTTGATTTACATTAAATTTAAAAAAAAATCAAACTAGTTGATCTCGAATTTTTCAATCACATTAAATCCATAACCTTTTATTTCAACAGTACTTTTAAACTCGATAAAAACGCTTCTGTGAAAAGTGATTTAGGAAAAGTCGAATGATGACTAATTATCCAATTAAAAAAAAACAGTCACTAACCTGTACAATATTTCGATCCAAGTATATCTGTATATAAGTAAACGTCTTGGAAAATATAATTCTGACATTTACAATGTAACCATGGCAACCATCCATGTCGTGATACTTCTTGCTTATCCCTGGATAATGTAGTTTTAGGCTGTATAAATAAGATAGGTAACTATGTACATTTACACAAAGAAAATATAGGTGAGTTCCCATATAAAGTTTGAATTTATAATACATACAGGTTATCAATTTGTTAGTCGTTATAATACTCGCACAGCATTCACACATATCTAGTCATACGTCCTCGCGATAGACACTGCGCGTGATATGATAATGTAAATACTGGGAGGAAAAGCAAAGAAAATTCATAACTCAGGAGTGGCTACTAACTTTTTCTTTTTATTTTAGTTCTTAAATAAAAAAAAAATTGATAAGAATCTTTTGATAATGTTGTGTTTATAGTGCGGTATCTACTCTTATTTTTGTAGTACCTATTATTATCTTGCGTGAGATAATGATAATAAAACGGCGCAATACAAATTATCCACCGTTCAAAATCGAAACGTTTAGCTCTGCTTGAAATATCTTTAACCATGATTAGTGACTAAACCTGAAAACTCATATAATTTTCATTTTCCTCTTTCCTATCTCCATTCCCTCCCTACTTTATTCACCCAAAGTGGCTCCAGACAGTTGAGACTGTAATGCGAAAATTACATAAAAAAATATTGCAATTAAATATTATAAACAGAATACACAGATTTCTTTCGCCATAATATATGGCATGTGCTTAGCAGTATCGTGGAGTTCATAAAGTCTTAAAAGCCTTATCTACCCTAAGAAAAGCGAACCATAAAAAATATAAAATAAAAAGGGATATTATTTGTAAATAGGTAATGAACTTGAATGCTCATTTATTCAGTCGGCCAAAACAATCAGCAGAAGATAATAATGTAATTGCCGTTTTTAAATATTCAGTGTACAATTCATATCAGATTTAAAAAAAAATCATACATCCTAGCTTTGGTCATACAAGAATGCACGCCATTGGTGGCTTGTCTTCAAAGTATTAACTATACTAAATTTATATTTATAATACGCGCTCAAGGATGGCGCTAATTCAAATATTTTCGAAAAAAACACTTTTAGAACTTAATGTTTTCAGATATTGAGTTTTTTGGCGGGAGTACATACGGATTATGAAATTGAATAATTTGTTATTGTAAGGTTAAAACTCAAGTCCCCCAAGAAACTTACAAAATACTTTATATATATATTAGTTTTACAAAACTTATAAAAATACTTTGCTTAATAACAGTAATTTTTTTTATTATTTTTTTTAATAGAAAAGAAAAAAAAAGTAACACAGAGACAAACTTTTTATTAATAAATAAAATATATATAAAGATGACATAAAACAAAATAAAAATAATAATGTATAAAACACCGACGAGACGGGGTCTGTCACTTTAATTGCGGTATATGTCGCTGGATAAGTATTGCAGCCTAGCAGAAAAAAAGAGGTCATAGGGAATATCTTTTACAAGCAATTCGCAAAATACGGGGCTGTTTGTTTCACAAAATCAAGAGTTTTTTTTCCTCGTGTACCTGAGGAAGTACACTGGTGCTGAAAGAGTTAAAAAAAGTCTAAAAACATATCTATTAAAAAGGACTACAAACTTTAACAAGAGAATGTAAAGCTCCCTCGAGGTGATGTTAGTCACTAAACGGCGTTATAGAAAAATTAACCATTTTATAGAACTATGGTATGTACTCATATATAGATGAAGTTAAAATTTCGCCACAACTGAAAAATCCGTATTAAAATTCAAAACAAAATCAACAAATCAAAAACAAAATTCCTCGTGGACGAGACTCGTGACCCGAGAATGCAATGGTACCAACAGATAAGGGATTTTTGATGAGATGGTTTTTTTATTCAGTATTAAATAACGATTTATAAATTATACGAATAAATTATGTATTTTAAAACTTCAGTTTTGAACTTTTAAAATTCAGAACCAGCGTTTCTTGATCTACATGAATATAATGCATTTTTTAAGCCATAATATTTTTTCTTCAAAAGATGTTTGTGGAGACATATCGATTAAATTAATACCACATTACTTTGTTTAAAACCACTTTATTTAATATGTAAATATCTACATGTTTCCGAGGCAAAGCTCCCTTGCCAAGATAACCAACATACCAACTAAAAATAATGTCGATCAATAAGAAAATAAAAAAAATTTAAAACACAAACCAAAATTCTAAAATAAGTGATGAGAGTGGGTAAGTAAATAATTGAAAATGTAAACATAATTGAAAAAAAAATAATAATAAAAAATGATATATTAAATAAAAAATGTGCATTCGAAATTTTAAAAAGAAATTATTGTATTTTTAATACACATAAAACAGCAAGGCATAAAAAACAAAAGTTATTATTAATTATAAAATTATAAATGTAGATATTATTTTGAAAATAAATTTAACATATAACTATTATTTTTTTTTTAATATCCTTAATATTTAACTGATTAAATCTGTTATTTTTCATTGGAGTTCCTTATAATGCAGAATATCATGAAAACCATAACAAGCACATTTCATTGTGAATCTAAAAGTGGTGTACTAAACCAATGAATGACGCATTACTGCATTAGTGGTTGTAGTATTGTAGTCACATACCGAAATAAAGGTTTCCTTCCCCCATTACGCACGGCTGCTGGCAAATAAGCTGGTGTCAAGTAGTTTCCGATACGTGTTAAAAATAATTGCCGCAGTGTTATTTCGACTCTCGGCTCGGACGCATCGGAGCATATTGACGGAAAATAGGGAATTATGGCGTCCTAAGCTAGTATGAAATGTGTGAAAATGGAAACAGAAAAGCAATAAAGACATTTATCAAATTCGGCTATCAAAAAATGAAAAATGTTTTTTTTTTTTTTAATAAAATGGCATTGTTTTTACTGTGTGAAAATTTTCTGGTTTTGTTCAAAACGTTAAAAAGAATCGACGTATATTATAAAAGTACACAATGAGCTTTAGAATTCTAAGGAATCTAGAATAAAGTTTTTTTTCCATCATTATTGTATTGTTAAAACTACTACCATATAATTTATCTGTTATTTTTTACAGGGGACATTGATTTTTTAAAGAATTTTGATGTTGTGAGTGTTCAAATACATATATACAAATGCATTCAAGGAAGTTATAGCTTCTCACTTCCATAGCGAAGATGACAAGGCCAAAAATTACTGATAACCGTAAAAAAATCGCTTTGTTGATCTAGAACTTTATCAGTTTCCAAAATTCGTGAATAATCTTTCTCGGTTGTCATTTAGTACATTTCAGAAATATTTTTAATACAATGAGAATATTTATAGAGCGTAATGTTTTTTGCGAAAAAAAGAGTAGGTAGTGAAATTTATTCACTCGAATAGTGTCCTATCAGTAAAATATAAAGCCTTCTCAGTAACAGATTTTATCATAACGATAAAAAAACGTTTTAAAATTATTCAAAATCCTTCCCTCTTCTGGTTTTACAGTAATTTTATTATTATAATTGTTACCCTTGGAAGGGGAGGTGTCGGGGCAAGTACGGAAACTGAATATTAATGCTCATAATTCCGGTAAAAGTTATCTCACCAACTTCGCGAGGCGCAACTGACAATTGCTTTATACCGTTACTGGAAGCTTACTTCGGAGATAATATTATAAGAAAACAATATTACCCAATTTTGAACATTCAATTGAGTTTAGACAGAACATGCACGCACGGCGGAGTTTGAGATGAACACGCTTAGTTTGTGTATATAATATATGTCGAGTGTATAATATGTGCGTGTAGATACGGAACGGGTTAAGTTCTGGCAGTTAGTATTTGCTTTATAAAGGAGTGTTCAATTTTACGGAGATGTGAATTTTCCTTTTGACCCCATGCTCTCGATAAGAAGTGTAGGTTCTTTATTTAGGTGGAAGAAAGACGGAGTAACTGTTTCATTTATGGGATCAAGGTGAAAAAGGTGACTGTAGAAGTTTGTGGATTGTTAGTGAAGAGCTAAGATCATGGTGTAGTCTTGGGGTACGAAAATCATTTAGTAGTGTTGGGTGGTGGAGATCAGGGAGGAGTTTCGATGCAGTGGAATCGTGAATGAGGTTTTTGGTCAGTGGAGTTCAAAATATTATTTGGGAGAAGTGGCAATCTTGAAAATGTTTCAGGAGCGTGGACATCAAGTAATGGTTTTTTTTTGTTAAACATTATGGTGGGATCATGAGGCAGAATAGGGCAATTCAAGACAGAGAAGATTATAATAGTGTTTCGGGGTAGTAAAAATCATCAGCGTTTGAAAGCAGTGGAGGAGACGTTTCGAAACAGTTTAAATCACGAAAAAGATGTGGAGCAGACACAGCTGAAATTTTGATAGACGAGTTCTTAGTAATTTTGTATCTAAAATAATAACTAAGTACTCTTCAACTATTCGCTCAAGTTACGGTAACAATTTGTCGCAACTGGGTTGATTGATGGCTATTCATAGCCCATAACAGCCGATCGTGTCCTGAAAAATATGCCTACATTCTAAAAAGTATCTTATTGATTCACAATTGTTGAACTCTTCAGATCGATGGTGACCGAGACATTGACAACGCCTGGAAACGCACAAGTTCAAATCACCATAATTTTCAATATTCAAGGCTTTGTGTTATTGTAGACGGCAAATAACTACTTGAAAATTTCTTTAAAAAATAATGTAAAAATTTTTTTTTTATTATTCTTATTCGAGGTCATCACAATGACCAAAATTTTATTCATCAGCTTGAATGGTGTTTGCACCCATGTACACCATTCTGTTTCATTAGATATTTTTAAATTTGCACTTTGCACATCGTACATATAATATTGTGGGCACTATGTCATCTTTAAATCGGGTTGCATTCAATGTTCTGTTGACGAAACGTTCTTTTAAATGTATTCGGCCTCCATGGTCGAGGGGTAAGGCTCTCAACTACGAATCCGAAGGTCGCGGGTTCAAATCCCGGCGTGCGCAAGTAAATTTTATTTAATTAATTTGTGTTGTTTCACAATTAATTAATTTAAAAATAGTATAGAGTGGAAGATACTCTCATTATCGCCCTGGTGAAAGACCACCATTCAGAATTGAAACGTTGCTTGAAATGGCTTTTAGCCGTGTTTGGTGACCAGATCTGAATAGCTAGGTATTTCCCCACCTCCCCTTCACCTTCCCCTTATCCTTCCCCTCCCCAATACCTTAAGCCTCACAACATTCCCCAATTGGGAATGCCATAGTCTCACTGGCTCCAGACGGTTGGGAGCAGTTGGGACTCTTGTGTGGTATTCATGTAAAAAAAAAAAAAATTCAGCGCAGATAGGCGTTCTTAGTTGGCTCCTAATCCTCAAGTCGTAATCTTTTTCACCAATTGGAAACCTGAAAAGTACAGTTATTCCATAAACATGTTATGTAACCATAACCTATGACATTGGGTAGGTACTAAACAAAATTAATTCTAAAACAACTTAGGTAAGAACTTTCAGCAACAGTTGGGATAGTGATATTCCAAATATTCCATTTTTAAAGTGTAACAAAATCAAGTAATTTTCTTTGTAAAACTTAACCCTTTTCACAACTGTCTTAATATTCATAGCTGGATTATGATAATTCATTAAATTAAGTTAAATTATTATTCCATGAATATATAATATCGAGGCTTTATATCATTGATACTATTAAAAACGAATTTATCGTTAATCCAAAATATGGTAGTACAAAGTCGCGCGCCATTTTCGTTGTTCCTCTGAGTTTTTGTTGTGTAATGTTTGGATGATGACTGAACACAGATTAAAAAAATACAAAATTTGACCGTATTGTTTGTCATATAGAATAAGCTGCTAGGTTAATATCAATAATAACTCGCATACGTATTCCAAAATAGGCTCGAATAATAAAATAAAAGAAAAAATGTTAGACATGAATGGTTTTGGAAACGTAGCATTTTTAAAAAAATTTAATGTAAATCAAATTTAATAATGTTATTATTAAGTTCTGCGAGTATTTTTAATTTTTATTATTGAGACAGCTGTTTCGTCATTAAAGGCCATTTTCAAACTGCGGTTAATCCACATTGTGACGACTAATTTATATGATTTTATTTACTCCCACTCGAATCTAATTTGGACGGGTTTTTAAAAATAATGATTTCTTATAGGTAAAACCGATTTAAATTTATAATGTGTTTCCCCGTATTTAAATGATAATGTTTTCTTAATTGATTTATTTAAATGTGTTATATTGTTTTGATAATGTGGACATACTGAGAAGCGGTGAATATATAATTTTCATTACTATATTAATTAACTTTATATTAGGATCATCAAAAACTAAAAATACTCCCAGAACTTAATAAAAACATTATTAAATTTGATTTACTGATACAAGCCATAAGTGCGGGAAACACCGATTTATGCTAATCCATAATACGGTACCCGAGGTCTGTCTACCTGAGGGTAATTTACAAACGCCCGGCTTTAAATCCCGGGAATTTCGCAGTCGCCAGAAGAAGGCAGTTACGGGGATTAACAGCGAACTAATTAAAAACCACCGAGCCACAGTTCGTAGTTCACGAAGGAACCCGAAGAATAGTTCGGATGTGATTAAAAAGGGGGACTTTGGCCGAAGCAAAGTCAGTAGTGGACAGAGACGAGTCAGTAGAGACCGTCCGGCCAGTGGTCGTAGTCGAGACCCCCGTCTCCTACAAAGCAAGCAGGCCACTTGCATCCCCAGCCTGAGACGCCGCGGGAAAACTCGGCAGGAACCGCCGAACCCCAACGCCCACCGTTCGAGTGCAGTCGAGTGCCCTTCGCCTCCTGCCCTCCAGCGCCGTGATCCCATCAAGGCACATATCCACCACCGCAGGAATCACCACCGGACAGCAGTCGAGCGCCTCTGGCATCCTGCTGATCATCCTCTTGAACCGTCTGAAACCGGTCGTCAAGTGAAAGCCGAAACGCGTGTCCGCCCAGCACCAAAACCTCCCCCTACCGGAAGTACTACCTGCTCTCTGAGGCTTTCAACACCAACATCGAGACGACTGGTAATCTCCCCACTGGACCGTGTGCAGATTACCCTTAAAAACAGTTCGTGTAATTAAGTGACACCCACAATACCTACCAGTTAAGAATTATTTTAGATTGTGAACTAATAAAATACTTGACACTCAACGAAGTTACCTGTTTCTACTGAACCCCAATGACCCCATCATGTCAAGTTGTTTAAAATATTTTAAAGATTAACGTTATCAAAAATACCAAAAGATACCGCGGTTAAATATTTTTTGGAAGTTGATTTCCGAATGACAAAAATCGACAACATTTATTAGTTTTACCATGGTAAAAAAATGCACGAGTTTCTAAACTTTCACCTGCGGTGCATTCTTTCGTTCGTTAATGAATGATTTAATTCTCATGCCTCTCCCTTCAGCGTCACAACATACCCAATTGTGGTTTGTTGCAAATGATAAATGATAGAGTTTACTGACTAATTAAGTAATTGTCTGTGAACAAGAAGAACAGAAATTTCAAAAAATTTCGTTTGCAGCGCATTATGTATTACGTGATATAATTTTAACGCAATATACAACAAATTGATGAATTTTATTTAATATTAAATAATAAAATATTCAAACATAAATTGTGAAATGTGTACATGTAAAATGGTGCCAGGCAAAATATAGCATTGTAATTATCCCACATTATGGGTTATTTTAAAATCAATTATGGAAAATTTTTGTACAAATATCTTTATTTTTTTTTACATGAGTAATATTTGAAGCAAATTTAAATAGATCTTTATTTTCATGGTGCCCTTTTAGAGATTGCGCCTATGTTTTTTGTACAGTATGAATGCTTGGCAGATCCGGCCCTGATTTTGGGTTATACAAACAATTTTCTGTGTATAATTTTCGTGTATATCACTGTCCGTCTGGGTGTAGTTGTGACCTCCATGGCGCTCTGTCATGGAGGTGGAGACCCGAAGGTTGTAGCCAGATATTTCATTTTATTTATTATTATAGTAGCTATAGAATATAAAATAATATATTTGCACCTCATTCTAGAGTGCAGTATCGCTCTTGTGAGAGATCACCATTCGGCAACCTCCTCTTTACCATTCCCCATTCCCCAATTATTGGTGATGACAGAGTTCCACGGGCTCCTTCCGATCATTTTCCTTAAATGCCATCGACTCATGATGATTATTTATAATTTAAGTGTTGACATATAATTTCAGATAGAAAAACCTGCAAAAATTTAATGACGCCTGTTCTCATCACTCGATTGTTTTCGGGAGGGACATAAAACGGTTTTGCAATTTACAGTTAAAAATTCTGATAATTTAAGAATATTTTATTTACTCTTTTGCGGTATTTTGTTTGTGTCTTTCTGTTCCTTCTTCAGCCAAAGTTTTGCAATGTCCCCCAAAAGTTAATAAAAATAAATAGTAATAATTTATAACAATGGTCACGACAATCTTAAAACATGTCTATAGATTATAGGCTGAATATTATCTGTACCTGCGTAATCTATTCAAGTAGGTATATCTTGTCGATAAGCTCGTGGTATTTAATGGTCTGATGATGGCCCTAACCTAGTTCCAGCACTCGCATTTTACACATTCAGTTATCTATAACACTGTCTGTATCATAAATTATCATTAATCCGAATCAGAATTTTGATAACAAAGATATAGAAATTATTTGTCATTTGTTTTATATATCATATAACATGTATAATAAGACAATTATGTAGGTACTTCGATGAATGAAATACAAAGAAAGGGGGAATTCCAAAAAAAAAACATGTCCAAATCCAATGTAATGCAACATATTCAAGTTCGAATACCACAGCGAGTACAGACTTATTTCCGATTTTTAAAATCCTTTTTTGTTATCCCGTCTTCACACAGGAACTAAGTTGGGGATGCTGTATGGAGGGTTTCTTTAACCCTAAGAATGGAAGCGAGCTTTGTCATTTCAGGTAATAAATATGTCGATCACTCATAATAAACATCTTTATTTCTTAAATTTACCAGAAATATGCACATTCAGAAAGGAAACACGAAAGTCGGCAAATCATCCACAGTCAAGCATTTGGTACAGAGACGGGTTGTTAGAACGTTATAATATGGAAAATGTCATCCATGCGCAAATGTTGCTGAAGGATTTAATGAGGCTAATTTATGGGAGCATACTCTGTTGAAATACTGGTAGAACAAATATAGCACTCCCATCTGATTCTGAAATCCGTCCGTTAGAAAGTTCCCCCTGTTATAAAATTTTCAAGAAATAATCTATTAGGGAATTTTAATTAAAACATTGTGGACTTGACGATTGACCGAGCAGTTTGTCAGGCAGGTAGCTATAATTTAATAAAGATTGATGTGAAAGTTGGAATATACATGGTATGACTTAATGTTTTCATTAAGTACAACGAAGCCTTACAAAAATAAAATAATAAAAAACATATATTTACCGGGGATACACAATAAAAACGATATTTGGCGATTTTTCAACCAAGCAATTTTGCAGGTATATTAAATAATATAACGAACATTGATGTACGAGTTTGGAATGCATTATAGCTATTATTGACATTATTGTTTTCGACTAACTAACTAAAACCTAACCATCACGCCGTTTCTCCGCAGGGGTAGGCAGAGAGGAGAGACCGCCAAACAGCTCGATCTTGGCATACACTTCTTGCTTCATTCACATTCATAAAACGCCTCATACATTCTCTTCTGTTATTCCGACTTCTGACATGGCCCGACTCAAGCATTTGCTTCACTTGATCGTGCCATGTCTTCCTCGGGCGTCCCCGGCTTCTTCTTCCATTCACATTCGTGTCAAACATTTTTCTCACACTCCTTTCTTCGTTCATTCGCTTTACATGCCCGAACCATCTAAGTGTCCCTTTCTTAATCTTACGCATTACGCTTACATCAGCCTTGCATTCTTTACGAATCTCAATATTTTTCACACGATCATACATGGTTTTACCACACATTCGTTTCAGAGATCTCATTTCTACGGCATTCAGTTTACTTTCATCCTTCGTCTGCCAATTCCATGCCTCACTGCCATACATCAGGTTTGGTATCAGCACTCCATTGTGGACGGTTACCATTTAGTGTGTATTACTTACCTACTCGGCTTTATGAGACCCTGGTAACAAATCTATCGTATTTAGAACAAAAAATATATATATTTTATATTTTTTTTAATCATTGAAGATAATTAACAACTCTTAGAATGAAACTGAAAAGACACAGAAAGGAAAAAGATAACGGCAGCAGCTGGGACTCGAACCCAGGATCTCATGGTCTATCCGAATTTCAATGATTAAAAATATGTATATTACATTGAGGTTTATAAGCTTCAATAAGTTATTCCAAAATAAATTAATACATATAATGCTTTTCGCTATTCAATTTTTTTTTCATCATATCGTTTGTCATTCGACCGGGAAGTTTTCTTCTTTTTATAGCTAATTTCTCAATTTTTGAATATTCAATGAGAAACTTGTAAATTGGTTACCCTATCTGTTCAGGGTATTGTGAGGATGCACGAACCCACATTTAAAAGTCTTCTTGCTTGGTTTTAAGTGTGCAAGTTTCCATGTCCTGCAGAAGAATAGAGAAAACATAACAATCTGATTCTTAAATTTATTGGCAATCTGAACTATATTATACATCGTTAAATATATAAAATCACTACCTACATACAATGTTATATGAATAGTTACAGTTTTGTAAAGTTTATATAATTAATGGAATAAATCTTGCAGGTATATTATTGTTATGTGACGAAGTTTTTGTTTGTTTGTTTTTATTTTATTTTTAATATCGATGTCCCATGAAATCACGCATGAGTTTCGGGTTCAGTTTGACTCTGAGCTCTTCTAAGTTTTCTATCTCTAAAGGACTGTCGGAAGGACTGAGCGCGGGTCTTGAGACGGGAAGCCAACTTGGCTCTCTGCACCAGCATCACCATGATGATGACCAGGCCGATGAGGCTGATGAAGTAGAAGATCCAGGTCATGGAGCTCCAGCTAGAGTAGGCTGAAAAATTGCGTGAAAAGCCGATCAATTTTCAGTGGTTTCAGAGAATTTGCATAATACAATAAAGTGTTTTTTTTTTTTTTTTAAATAAAATTTGAAGTTGAACAAATTTAATTAAGTTCTGCAAGTATTTTAGTTTTATATTATTGTTACAGTTGTTTCGGCGTTCAAAGCCATTTTCAAACTGAGGTTAGGCCACATTGATGATTTTATTTACTCCCACCCAATTTTAATTTCGACGGTGTTTGAAATGATTTATTACCGATAAAACCGATTTACTTAGAAAATAATTTCATTTCTCTATTCTGTGAGGTACTTAGTTGAAGATCCAAATTTGTGTTAAATCTATAAGAGAGGTATGTTCATGTTATAAGTGAGGTCTTGTATGTAAAACTCACTGTAGTATTGGTATCTGGTAATGGTGACAGTGGCCCGATGCTCCTCAGTGCCGGGGAAAGACTTGCCGGCGCAAACCCAGGTGCCTAAGTCCTCGTACTCCACGTCCTTGATTGTCAGCTGGCATATGCCCTGGGACAGACTGGTTCCGTTTCCAGTGTAAGCGGTGTTGTTGGCGTACAGTGGATTAATACCTGTGTTCAAAAGTAAATGAATAATAATAATATTTATTTATGCACAAACTATTTTAACAAAAAATATCAAAAAAAACTTTGACTGACTAACTACGAACAATCCCCATTTTAGTTTAGTTCATATTAAGTGTATTATATAAATATAGAAGGAAAACAGATAGTATTGACATAGAAAAAAGAAACCCAGTAATAATAATTAAGTATAAAAAGATGTGAAAAGTACCAAAGATATTCAATTATGAATACCAGATAATTTAGGTATTGCATAATATTTAATACAAGTTGATGTGTACTTGCTCGGGTTTTTTTTTTAATAAAGTTATAAAGTTGTGAATTCTTGCATGTCGTTTGGGTGCCATGATTGATTTGACAGCGAAAGTAATGCCTTGTTACGACTATTACTATCTCTAAACAAAGATACATTCAGAAATTAATTAAAAATTAATTTGTATTCACTACTTTATTAATATACACATATCTACATGTTTCAAAAGCGATGCTTTTTTCACCAGGAATATATAGAATACTAAAAACATTAAAAATATAGTTATGTGTATATTAATAAAGTGGTGAATACAAAATAATTTTTAATTCATTTATTAATAATGACGCCACAAAGTGAATACCAATCTTTTGAAGAAATAATAAAAGATACAGTCGTTTGAAAATTTTATTTCTTTCCAAACATTTATTTTTTCAAAATATATATAAATAAAAAAGTTTTTAAGTAGATAGCTACTTGTGTTGTCCATTTTGAAAATATGTATTCTACTCAAACTACTTTCTTCTTTTGAATATGTAAACTGTGGCTAACCAGAGTGGTATATCTATGGGCTAAACTCAATACAACATGGCGGGTTTAACGTTTTTCATAATACGTAATTTTAAAACATTATAGGAACAGTTTTATACATTGGATTTCATTCAAACTACTCTCTAAACTTTCTCGGCTCTAATAAGAACAAACTGTGCTATTTTCAGTGAAATCAGTATAGTAATTTTCGAGAAAATCGAAGACACAGACAAACATTGATTTTTATGTGTAGAGATATCATATAATAATAGTGACTTTAAAGAGATGAGAAAAAATAGCATAGAGCAATAGTTTAAGTATAGTATAATATTTAAGTACTTTTAAAGAGATGGGGAAAAACAAATATTATATAGTAATCAATTATGTGTGTTTGATAGGTCCTGGTTGGTTCCACAAGAAAAAAAATGCAATTAATATTGAGTAAAAAAAGATAATATTTATGAAGTAAGGTTGAGTGACATATTCCTCAGCTTCGGGAGCCGACGACGATACTCAAAAGGATGCAGTCCGAAAAGGATGTAGCAAATAGTTAATAACATTTTAAAT